>APFE030711642.1:0-53966 GCA_000404065.3 Pinus taeda
TTGAAAACATGTTAAATTTATACTTAGGAAAGAAAAATGATATTCTACCAGAAACATTAATGTGTTTTTCCTTAAAAATTAACTTTGTTTGAGACATAAAAAATTAGTTTTATTATCATTTTTTAAAAAGTTTGAAAATTGACCCTAAAAAAAAAACGTTATTCCAGTAGCATCACTTTTGTTTTGAAGCTATATTTTGCACGAAAATTTCGTAGTAAATTTCTTAGTCACCGCCATTTTTAAAACACGTTCAAAATTGGCACCTAAAAAAAATCATCGTTCCAGTATACACACTTTTCGTTTTTAGCACTGTTTTTTATGTTTTTTTGGGGTTATTGGGCCAGAGTTCCCGTTTTGAGTTTATAGTTCCCGTTTCAAAGTTTACATTGCTACTACTTTTACTTGTCCTTGGGGAACGTTTGCCTATCGAGTCCTACCCTTTGGCCTATGTAATGCTCCTGCTACATTCCAAAGGGCTGCCCTTAGTATCTTTGCAGATTTAATAAATGATAGACTTGAAGTGTACATGGATGACTTTACACCATATGGAGATGATTTTGATCCAGCTTTAGACACTCTAGAAAAAGTCCTACAATGTTGCATTGCTACCAGGCTTTGCTTAAGCCACGAAAAATGTTATATGATGATGACTGAAGGGCTCATTCTAGGACACTATGTTTCAACAGCTAGCATTCAGGTAGACCCGGCCAAAATTCAAATACTTTTGCTTATCCCCACCCCCACTACTCAAACAGAGGTACGCAGCTTTCTTGGATTTTTTGGGTATTATAGACGATTTATAGAACATTATTCACACATTGCTGCACCTCTATATGCACTAACTGGTAATGTTGATTTCTTGTGGACAGAAAAATGCGACCGTGCTTTCAAGGAATTAAAGAAGCTTGTATCAACAGCTCCACTCCTTCGAGGACCAAACTGGAATTTAACATTCCAAATCTCATCTGATGCCTCAAATACAGCAATCGGTGCAGTCCTTGGGCAGGAAGAGGATAAAAACCCATATGCTATCTATTATATCAGCAAAAATTTATCCCCTACTGAATTAAATTACACTGTCACTGAAAAAGAATTCTTGGCTGTAATACATGCTGTCAATAAGTTTAGACATTATATCACAGGCTATCCCGTTATTTTATATATAGATCATTCTGCTATCAAATATTTAGCAAATAAGCTTGTCACAAATGCTAGAATAACTAGATGGTTGATTTTATTGCAGGAGTTCGATATCACAATCAAGGATCGACCTGGCAAGGGAAACCCTGTAGCCAATTTTCTCTCATGAATACCAAAATCAATCGAAGCAGCAGCATTGGAATATCAATTTCCTGATGAGCACCTGTTTGTTGTTGCTGTTCAAACACCCTGGTATGTTGATGTTACCAATTACATTGCAGTAGGTAAGATACCAAAACACTTAACCCCTAATGAACGTAAGCAGACTGTTCAGAAGAGTACTCGATTTTCGTGGATTGGGGGCTATTTGTTCCACAGAGTGGCAGACATGCAAATTAGGAGATGTATTCGAGAAGATGAAATTTTCGACATCTTAAAAGCCTGTCATGATGGACCATGTGGGGGACACTTTGCTGAAAAAAGAACAGCACATAAAGTATTACAGACAGGATACTACTGGCCTAAAATTTTCAAAGATGCAAAGAAATTTTTCCAAGCCTGTGACAGCTGCCAACGAGCAGGACGACCTGGTCAAGCCGACGAAATGCCTCTGAGGCCACAATTAGTCATTGAACCATTTGAACGATGGGCTCTTGATTTCGTTGGACCCATCAACCCATCATCAAATCAGAGAACATATATCTTGGTGGCGACAGAATATGTCACCAAATGGGTTGAGGCCAAAGCATTGCCTAGAGCTACAGAAGATTCTGTAATATAGTTCCAGTTCCATTTGTTTGTACGTTATGGCCTTCCGAGAGAAATAATTACATATGGAGGACCACAATTTGCTGGAAACAAATTAGCTGCAACACTTAACAATTATCACGTCCAGCATAAAATTACTACTCCATATCACCTGTAGGCGAATGGGCAAGTAGAAAGTAGCAACAAGGTAATAGAATCAATTTTAACAAAAACTATTGCGTCACATAGGCGTGATTGGGCCGCCCGATTACCTGAAGCACTGTGGGCTTATAGAACCACATGGAGAAGTACCACCGGTTATTCACCCTATCAGTTAGTGTTTGGAAAACAACCTATTTTCCCCATAGAATTCGAAATCCAAACACTACGAACTGCACAGGAAGTTGGCCTAGATCTAAGTGAGGCACAAATCAATTGATTACAGCAGATTAATGAATTAGACGAAATCAGGCTCTCTGCATTACAGAATACAGCACTTATTTAACAGCAGCGAGCTAAATGGCATGATGCACTCATCAAGAACAAAGTATTTCACGAAGGAGACTGGGCTTTATTATATGACTCTCGGTTTCAGGACTTCCCGGGGAAACTTCAGACTCGTTGTTTGGGACCATACGAAATCCAGAAAGCACATGATAATGGGACTCTCACTCTAATCACAATTGACGGTTATGGATATGCATTCAAGGTAAATGGCCACCGAGTTCGTCTCTATCGCAAGCCACTCACTCGGGAATCCTTCTGTCAATAGCTACGTCAAGACACTGATATGGAAATTTTAGGAGAGGAAGCAAAATCTTCCTCACCTATAATTCAGTAAGGAATTCATTTTTTTCTATAACTTGTACATAAGTTTTTGTATATAACATTTTCATTGATCTTTCTCTTTTTTGCATTCTGTGTGTCCTTGTTGTTCCTTTTCCAAAAGGAACAGCATTTGCGTGTTTCTGTTGTTCCTTTTCAAAAGGAATAGTATTGTTGTGTTTCTGCTGTTCCCTTTTCAAAAGGAACAACATTTGTGATTTTCTGCTGTTCCTTTTCAAAAGGAACAACATTTGTGATTTTCTGTTGTTCCTTTTCAAAAGGAATAGCATTTGTGATTTTCTGCTGTTCCTTTTCAAAAGGAACAACATTTGTGATTTTCTGCTGTTCCTTTTCAAAAGGAACAGCATTTTTGCTCTTCTACTATTCCTTTTCCAAAGGAACAACATTCTTTTTGTTGATTATTTTTGTTGTTCCTTTTAAAGAAACAGCGTCTCAAGTATTTGTTTGCATAGATTCTTTTTTGCTGTTCCTTTTTCAAAAGGAACACCATCGGCATGTTTTTGCTCTCTTTGATGATATTGAGGATGATTTTCGCCCATATTCTCTCCAGTCTTTAAGATACAGCTATGCACTTATGCAATGAACATAAATCATGACATACTGAAGTTAGCGGATCATAGATCGCTATCTTTATAAGGCCTAGTATTGATAAGAGGACAAGAGGAGGGACACACTTACTTCTCATCTTCGTTGTCATTGTCTTATTACCGTTGCTCTGGTTGGTTATCTTTATCATGACGATTTCCCTAAAAAAAAAAAAACCTTTTTTTGATTATTACTTAGGGATAAGAGCAGAGGAATTATATCTTCCTGTTAGGATGATAAGACTTCTTCCACCATTCCCACTCTTAAGGAGTGTTGAACCAACCTTATGTGTAAATAAATAAGAAAAAATGTTGTGCAAAAAGAAGAAGAAGAAAAAAAAAAGTAAATATGGATTATCAATTGTCAAATGCAGGATAGGGGGTCTCATCAAGACCTAGCCTACCATGATCATAAGGATGGAAGCGAAGTGGCATTCCAATTATGGCCACCACACCAGGGATATGGTCCAAAGGTACACTAAATAAACAGACCTTGGAACAGGGGGTCTCATCACGAGCCGGCCTGCCCACGTTTCGCACCTACCTTGTGAATGGCATTATGGCTACCTGGTTATCAAGCCAACATAATGGCCTACATTTTGACAAAGTACTTTTCACAATACACACAAAGGATCATGGTTCCGGGGGTGAAATAAACAACTCTTCCAAGGTTATGAACACCTGTCGGCAGCAGAGCTCTGTTAATGGTATTGAAGTCGTAATGGCTACACCAATAGGTATGATATCAATACTTCTTTTTCTCTTATATCCTATGAATAGATCATATTTTATGTCCCGATGTATACATCGCATGAACACTCATTACCATCAATCATGGCAACGGAACTGACAATGACCGCTGAATATTTCGTACGATTAACAGACGTCCCATCCCCCGACGTCGCATCATATCACGCAGGCTCTTATGTAAAACGCGATCCACCTTTTTGCCTCTATTTCAGTATTTGTTGTCTATCTAATACATGGCATAATTTCATATGCTATTCCTTTATGACTTGGTTATAGAATGGCTGTTGCTCCTCTATTTGATGGCTGGGACAGCCTATCAGATCGCGGGGGGGAAGGTAACCTCATTACTCCACGAATTACGTGTCAGCACACCATTCGGGGAAGATAGTGTACAAAGGTATGGCATGGTTTAACGGTATGATAATTCTATTTTTTACGAAAGTTGCCATCCACAATCTATTTTTGTTGCATACTCTGTGTTCTTTTCCAAAACCTTGCGACGATCACCCTCTCTGCGTCTCAAACAGCACAGGCAGTTGCTGTTCCATTGGGAATTCTGAGTGGAACCATGGGGGGAAAGGAAATCTGAAGCGAACCTCAGGAGTTGACAGTCTCTGCTGCTGCCCGGGAGATCCTGGAAAAGGCAGGGTGGCTGAATTATTTCAGTCGCCTACAAGAATCAAATGAAACAGTGGCATTGGAGTTTCTGCAAAATCTGCAGGAGAACTACTCCATAGTAAGAGAGAGGCAGATAGCGGTCAATGATGATATAATTGCAGAAGTCTCAGGACTACCAGCCACCGGACCTCTATGGACACTGAAGAAAGAAAGACTACAAAAGATTATGGAGATTTTCCAGGATGAAGGCCAAAGCTTGACAGTTAAGGGGAAGGGAGTTCTGTCAGCAACGTTAGGAGAACCCTGGACCGAATTAGCAAAGATAGTGCAGAGCTACATCACTTGCGAAGGGAGGAAAGACGTGGTAAGACCACGTCATCTTAAACTCTTAGCTTTTTTGAAAGAAAAATGTTCTGTAAATCTGCCTGCACTCTTAAATTCATTATTTCATGATGCGGCCCGAAGCCTGAAAAAGGCACAGCACGTAGAAACAGTTGTTAGCCACCATGGATTGATTCGATTGATAGTGAGCCATAGTCTCACTCAATAGCAGATCAGCTGGGAGGAGTTCATTGCAATGATCGAGGGGGGATTGGCTGCACCATCCCCAAAACCTAAACATTCCTCTAGTACACTAGAACGGCTAGAAAAACGCAGAGAATTGGCAGCAGAAAAACATGTTGCTAGTACACCCGAACAACCTGAGAGACCAAGGAAATCAGCCCAGCTAGCCCGGATACGAGGGAGGCTGGAAAAGATCCAGGAGAACACCAGCCAACCAATTGAGATTACGGACGAACTTCCAGAACCAGAAGGAGGACCTTCCGAAGAAAATGTTGAACAATCTGGGGCCGAGGCTGAGCAGCCCGGAGAAGGAGTCGAGGAGGGAGACGAGCACTCTGAAACAGAAACAGAAGCTGAACACTCCAAGGCAGTCACTGAGCAGTCCAATCAAGAGGAGGAAGTAGTACAGCCGTAGGGCAGCCCGCTGCAAGACCCTGTGGGTGAAGATGAATTGGCTGCAATCCTGGCCAATATGGGGGAGTATGGCCAACCCTCCAGCCCAACAGGCCTCCCTGACGGACCTCCGGAGGAAGATACACCTGAGAAATCACATGTAGAAAAGGCAGGAGAAGAAAACCTGCTCGTTCATGATGAGGAAATAAGAGACACCAATCAGGAACAATCTATTCCCAAGACACCAGAAGAAATTCTAGACAGAGTAGGAGCAGATTTAAGGGCCAGTCATGAACCCTCTACTGAGGCAATAGAAATCAAGAAATTAAGGAGGAAACAACAGAGGTTACTGAGCACTATAGCCGAGCTCCGCAGCAAATTCGAATTCTGAAAGCCAACCTGAGGATACGAAGGACCACAAGGAAAAGAAAAAGGGCCACTGTAGCAAAATCCCATAGGACAAGAAGACGAAGGACTTATAGCCGCTCTGTTGGTCAAAACCCCGCTGGAACACCTACTGCCATTCCAAATGAAATTGAAGAACAGACTTCTATTCCAAATGACATTGAAAAACAGACTGTTGTTCCAAATGATGTTGAAGAACAGACTTTTGTTCCAATTGACACTGAAGAACGGACTGTCGTTCCAATTGAGGCAGAGGAACAGGAAGATGTTCCAATAACAGGGGGACCACAACAACCTTTCATTCGTGTTAAGAAAGAAAAAGAGAGTAAGGAGATCCAAACAGAGGCACCACCCTCAGGGGTAATTCGGGTTCTGAACTCCAAACAGTATAACAAAATGGTTCAGGTAAAACTCCCGGCCTCTACGACTCTATGGAAAAAGGATCCAAAAACAAGAACCTTGCACAAGATGATGAAGCAAGCTCAGCAAGAAGCTAAATAGCTGAGAGAAAAAACAGTCCCCTGGGAGAAATACGAAGAGTTACAACAACAACTTTGGAATATTAGTCAGTCCGAGAGCCAGGCCTTCGAAGGATGGGAAAAGGAGCAAGAAAAGGTTGCCAAGGTAACTCATTGATTAGATATTGTTATTCAGCAGATGGACACTGTGTGTTCTTTGTATAATGACGTTCTGACCTGTAGGGCCCTGCTAAAAACTATGCTTTATTTTTGCTTGAACGATATTTACGATTAAAGATAAAAGCTGTTAGGGCGGGTGCCCCTATCCAAATCAATACTGTTAATGATTTCATAGACTGTTGCAAGCATTATGGAATTAAGGTTCAAAGATTATTGTGTGAATTTTACTTGCACAACCTCGTGCTAGACCAGGAAACTGACTTAAATCCTGGCCCTTTTGTTGGTGACATACAATTGCAAGCCTACGTTTCATTTGGGGTTAATCAGCTGAAATGGCTCAAAGCTTATAATACTTTTCAGAGACAGGAAAATAGCATAGACTTGTGGGTGAGAGCCGAGCCTAGAGACCCAGTGCTGTTATGGAGAGCACATAGGAACCTTATGAGGACCCCGGGTGTCATGGAAATATTAGGACCCATGCACGAGGACCTAATCCGACACAGTCTGGAATATTTTCTGACTATTAAATACCTCGCCATCGATGCTGCAAAATTCCGATACCAGACTTCTAGCCCAAACATCCAGCTCAGGGAACCATTCAAATACGAAAATTTTCAGCTGGCTGCCAACCGATTGAACCTTTATGGGGAGCGCATTTTGCAAGCAGGGCCATCCTAGTTAGGGTATCAATTTTGTAGTCCAATCATTTGGCACCCTGCACCCGGATATCAGGCCTTGTATGAAATGCCTGCAGGTCAAACAAATCAGTTCTTTGATGATCTAGTTGCTCATCACGGTTGTAGGCCTCCACACGAGGTTCCCTCTCCGGCCTATTCTCTTACCGCCTTGCATGTCAACTATAATGTTTTCATGAGGGCATGAAACAGGGTAAGCAGGGGGGTGTGTGGAGCGCTCGAAAGGTATGCTTTTAACAAACAATTTAGTGGCTTTTTAGTAACATTTGTAACCTTTTCTGCATCATGAACTCAAAGAAATAAAGAATTCTAATAAAAAGTGTAAGAATTAACATGGAAAGCTTAATCGCTGATAATTTTCATTTTTCTATGGAGGGAAAGCTGGAAACGAAGAGTTGTCATTCAAAAGGGAAAGATAGAGGAAGAATAACTGTTGTCCCTCTAGAAGGGAACTGGATGCAAACGAGATCGAGCAGATCAAAGCAGAACAACCCAGGAAAGGAAGAAGGGATACCAATTCGTTGAAAAAGGAAACGAAAAGTAAAGGATTATTAGCTTGGTGAATCCCTCAGGATCTTTGATCCTGAGGGATCGTTGTTTTACTTATTTTTGTTACCTAGATATCCCCGCCGTTACTTCTATAAAAAGGAACAACATCGTTAAGCAAAGGGACTTTTTTTGTAACTTTCAATTTCAGACTAAACTTTGATCATCGAGTCTCACTGAGACCTGGTTTAATGTACGTTCGTTGATGCGTTAATATAAAAGACTTGGTGTTTATTTCATCTTTGCGTCTGGAGTAATCTAAGGCGGTGTACCATTGGAAGCTAAGGGCCCGGCTCCGAAGGACACTTGCTTTTGTATCATTATAACTTGATTTTTGCGTGGTTTGATTATCTTTATTTCTCGGTAATCTGATATGCTTTTCATGTACTATTCCATGCTCTGCTATGATTAATTCATTAATGGTTCTTTCAGGAAATCCATGTAGTGACTCTGCATTGCATGATTGAATCTTTTCAGAGTTGATTGCATGTTATTAGTCTAAACCAGCTATTTCTGTTACAGAGCGTCTGTACTGAATATTACTGTTATTGGATTCATTTGAAATCCTGATTATTGGAATCTGAAAATGATGTTATTCTATTTGGAAACATAGTCATATTATCCTTAATCGTCAGATTACTATATTAGTGTGAGGTGTGCATATATGATCGATTACTGCTCTTCCATAATTCATCGATGAGTGTTGTTCCATAAAGTACATTCCATCCAATTTGCCTTAAGAGAGAAGATTGTTATTTCATCGCAGAGTGTGAGTTTGGTTCAATGGAGCAAGTTTGGTTCTGACTCGCGAGACTTAGTTCTTTTGATTGCTGTTCCATTTACTGCCGTTCCATTTTAGACTTGCTATTCCATTTGCTATTTGCTGTCCTATTTTACTTTCTACCGTTCCCTTTACTTGCAAAAAAGCATATACCATTTCCCCACCGAGAAAGGCCAAAAATCGACAAAAATAAAAAAATGATGAAAAAAAAAAGTCATTTGCTGCTTTGGTGTGAGAGAAGGTCTAAGGCTGTAGAGAGCCTCAGCAGTCGCTACGTAGCTCCCATACCTATGGTCCATGCTCTAATTTCCTTTCCATCAGTTTCTAGAGGGATGGGTTATCGCTTCCGCACCCTTGACTGATAAGCTGCCTTGTGTGATTTTATCCTTTTGAAGTAATTTAGTCATAGTTTAGCATCTGTCTACTCTTGTATTTTCTGAACGCTATACTGCAAAACATTACTCTTGAGTAAATAGCCGCCTCAAACTTAGTACACTCTTGAAATAAAAAGTCGTCCCTGTGTTGATAATTAATGTGAGGTAATTAGAAGTTTGAAAGACACCTTTTTATCGCTCCACAAACATGACATTTAGATGTGATATATACTTCTAAATAGGACACTTATAACAAGGCAAAAAGGATTCTAGAAAAAGGGGGCATGCCCATGAATCAAAAGGATGGAAACCTTCATATCTTCACCTCTTAGAAGAAGAAGAAGAAACCATGGAGAACGATCCAAATAAAGAAGAAGTGGATGCACAAATCCCACATGGTATTGTATCCCATATATGCATAATGACATTGAATCACAGGAAATCCAAGAAACTGAGCAACATGAAAATGAAGCATACCTAGAAGATGGGACGAGGAGTATAAAGAGATAACATGTTTCTTATAGCTTAGACTCAAACAAAAAATCCCCACCAAATACAACATGTTGTGAACTAGCAATGGTTCTAGTGGGTTAGAACTCTCGAGAATGGTAGAAAGTGCAAAAAAAAGAAAGGAAAGAAAGAGAAGTTAAGTAATTATTATATCATAGTTAACTTAGAAGTTCTTTATGTAACTTTTTCCAGTTTTTTCTTATAGATCATAAGTGAAGAGGCTTATTTTATAGAATGTTTTTCAACATATACAAAATGTAATGGTGTTCCTTGTTTCAAGATGAATAAAATTATGGAACTTTTCCCTTTGGAAAATATATAAAATATTTAGATCTCATGGAACCTTAATCATGTTAAAATTTGTGTTATACTTCATTTTATAAATTGAATAATAGAGTTTGGTAGGATTCATGTCCCAAAACAAAAAGAGCAGCTTTAGAATAATTATGAGCCATTGGTTGTAAATTGATTCATATTAATGACCACTAAAATAATTGAATTAAAGTTGATTCTTTCATTAATAGTTGAGTGAACCCAACAAACTTCTACCTTACAAATTCTATTGATTCATGACCACTAAACTAATTCAATTAAAGTTGATACTTTGGTAAATCAAACTTCCACCTTATGTATGGTTGAGCGAATCCAACAAACTTCCACCTTACAAATGCTTAATTGAATCCAATGAACCCAATGCTAATGGGGTGAGTGACTAAGGTGAATGACTATGTTAAAATTAATTGTATTTTGTATACTTATACATTTATTCTTTGTTTTTTTTCAGCCAACGTTGTTTTCTTATTAACTAAATATCTATTTATTTATAATTTTAAAAGGAATGTCAACTCCAAATTCATCACAAACAAATTACACATCACCCTCATACTAAGCTATAGAATGTGCCTCTCGGCACGATGATGAGATTATGAAGAGGAGGAGAACACATATAAGTGAAATTTGAATTAATCAAAGGTTTCTTTACATGTTGTATTAATTCTTTAAATTTGAATTTCATTATGTCTTATCATCTATAATTGTCTTCATTTCTTGTGTTTCTAAGCAAATTTAAGCAAGTAGTAAAAAAAAATTCCTAAATGAGAAAGAACAAATAATAGATCAGCTAATGTTGATAAATAAATATGGAAAGGAATAATTTACTGAGGAAAATATAATAAGTGAGAATGTAACACAAGGAGTGTACCTTGAGACACCAAAACAAGTGGTGGCAGATTTAGATCAACTATGCTCATTAAATGGTTAATTATGTATTACAAGTTAGAATTCTTCAATTAATTGAATTGTTATTTTATTACATTATATATGTGGTGATGAAGAGGGTTTAAAACCCGAGTGTAACTCAATTTTATGTTTGAGAATATTATCGAAATGTGACAAATATGAGTTAAGTCAAATAATTGACTTTTCTCATGTCTATCAAATTTCTAAAATATTTCAAAATTTTGAATTGAGAATTAAGGATGGGCAAGTTCTAAAAAAATCAAGTGTGTTGACAAGTTTTTAACTTATATTTATTACATTACATCCATAAATGTTAGATTTCTTTAATTTGTTGAATTCATATTATTCTATTATGTTCTTAGAGAGTGGAGATGAAGAGCACTTGAAGGATGATGAGGAATGGCTTAAAAGAAAAAGAGGATACTAAAGATAGATCAATAAAATTTTGATTGAGATTCATTTTGTCATATTAATAGATATTATTTACACAATGTTGTCTTACTAAACTAGTTATTCCCAATAGAAAAAACACATGGATATTTATCATGTTGGGAAATTGATTTATTATTAGTGCATATATTTCACTCATGATGATTAAAAATAATAATTTATTTTTAATTATGATTATTAGATTAGCATATAATGATTAAAATAAATGCAAAAATTGAAAATTAATAAGAATAATAATGCTTAATTATTATCTCATCAATAATTAGTTAAAATGGTAATAGTTTTTAAAATGATAATTAAAAAATATAAACCCCATATGGGCTGGGGAATAGAGATCAACGATGGGAGGGGACAATACCACTACAATCACCCCACTCAATAAAAAAGGGAGTTGTGGCCACCTCCCTCCCACATATTTCTATCACAGCATTGATGATCATTCACACATCCATTCTCATCATTCTCACATTAATGTTCTAATGTGGTAGTTGGAAAAATAGTATTGAGGGTGTTAATTACACAATGGGACCTAAGAGTGGGATAGAGTTAAGTATCTCCATCTCAGACTTGGTGGGGATGATATTTTCTTTGTGGAAACTAAATGTTAGAGAGGGAGGTTTCCTTAGGCACAATTTTATTTCTATTTCTTTTAGGGGGGGAACCAAATCCTCCCACCTTGACCTCTGTCATTCCTGTTAGTTTCAATGAAGACTCTGAGTTAAGAGTTGGTGTGGTTTTGTGTTAGGGAATCAGGATGGGTTGATGAGCTCCTCAGGTCTTTCAATCAGTTGTCTCCAATTAGTGTTGGGTTTCAAGCACCATCAGCCTCTGATAGTAATATTAATGTCTCCTTTCAAGTTTGTATTACCAAGATGTTGGTTTATAATTATTGTTTTCATTTCAAATTTTCTTCCCCTAGGTTTCATTTGTATTCTTCATGTTTGAAATTTGTGGCTCGATTTTTTCTTGTTATTTTAAATAGGTTCTTCCTCTTCTAGGCCTTTCTCTCCCCTTCGATTCTTACCTCATCCATTGGTATTTGCACTACTTATTGGTTTAGTTTATTTTCTCCCTGGGTATGTTTAGCACCATCTCTCTTTTCTTGCTTTGAAGTGTGGCTCTCTATTCGTTCCACAATTCCCAAAAAGCGATCTCAAAGTTGGAGAGGCTCTTCGATGAGGGTGGATGGTAGCTCCAAAACTCACCTTCGCAGTCACTTTGATTATTGTTGTTTTCACATGCATACCCCCCTAGAAGTCCAAGAGGAAATCTAATAAGTGACAACTGAAGTCTTGGCCGATAAGGAAAATTCATTGATGTCGATGTTTTGGCTTCAGTGGCTAATTGGGTGCTAGATACCAACCACACCAAGGGTCGATGAAATCAATACATATACACCATTGATATTTGTTGGCATATGAAAGCTCTTTTGGATAAATTCCTCCTTGGTAGTAATGAGGCAAAACGAGAGATACTTTTTCAGTTAGATGATCTCTAAGCAGAACAATGAGACATGGCACCCTATCAAGTTCACATAGAGGCCATCCTCACTTGCGAGAAAGGCTCAGCATCACCAGACACCCCAACGGATCTAATTGAACTTTTCACTTCTTCATAGCATGTCTTAATGGTTAGTAGTTCTTGGATATATGGATGTCTCACTCTCTACAATGCAACCAACACTTTAAATTATGTTACTGCTTTTTGGTTATATATGCAACATTTTGGCTACTTTTTCAAACTAACTTATAAGTTGTAAATGCTTAGTATTCAAACAAGTATGAAAAATTGAATTTATAATTGTTTAAAATACATCTCTTTTTTTACTCAAATCCTCAAATTTCACCACCATTTTAGTTTCCCAAGTGACATATTGTAACATTAAATAAAAGTTCTACGTGTAATTTACTATTTATGATTAATAAAAAATTACTAACTTAAAAATACAACCAAAAAAACAAATATAAATATTATAATTAATTAAAAAATATAATATATATATATATATTATATAATATATATAATATAATATTATATATAAATATATATAGTTAAATTATAATACAATTAATCAATTGTTTAATTAGTAATCAAATAATAATTGTTATCAGTTAAATAACCCATTACCATGTGACAAAATGCTTTTACAATACACTATAACCATCCACATGCCAGAAATTGCAACTTGGATGTGATGTCATAAACATATCCACAATGTTAAAGAATAATAAAATAAAATAAAACATAATATCAAAGACATAAACTTTGGAGGAAAATGCTTTTGAGCCTCAATGTATTGTTTTCTCACTCACATAAAAAACGATAATCATACAATATATAAATATATCAAGATTATGTCTCAAGATAGTGTGTCTATATTGAACACAATCACTTTGGTTGAGTAAATATCTCAACCACACACTAAAATAGGAGCCTAACTAGTTTGAGAAAATCTCTCAACCAACTATACCTAAAGAAACTCCCAAGTTTGAGGAACTAACTCATTCTAGAAAAAAACTAGGAACTTAATCAAAGCTTTATAATTTTGATTATTTTGGACCTTTTGTTTGTTTTATGTGAGAGTGAGGCTTACATTCCCCTCTCAACCATAAGTCCAAAGTAAGAACCTGATACCATATCCAAGTCTTCATGCTGAAACTATTGAGTTGATCCTCAATGAAGGACTACCTAAAAAACTACCAAAATTGGATGTTGGAAACTCCAATATGAAGAGAGCACACCAAGAAACATGAACCAGCTACAAGTCTGATACATCCCTAAAAGTTTTTTGACAACTCCATCAAATGCCAAGCTATATTGCAGAAGGATCCATCTATCATTTGCTTGGACGAATGACCATAAAAAATAATGTCCACAAATTCTCTCAATCAACATCCCAATCTCTTGTCCACTAAAAAAAAAAAATGATGATGCCAACTGGCATATTTGTTGAATTTTAGATTCTTGATCGCTTGCCCACTAACAAAATTTTGTTGGCACCCACTGACATATTTGTTGAAGTTGATATTTTCAATCTCTTTCCCACTGGAAAAATTGACGATGCCCATTGGCCGATTTGTTGATGCCCACTGGAAAATTTGTGATTTTGTCAAAAAAATTAGTCTAACAACCATCTTCAATTCCACTATCATTTCCCCCCTTTGTTAGCCGAAAGGAGGGACCATTATCTACATTTGATTTTTGTACTCCCCCCCTTAAGGTGTAGGAGAGTTGCTCTTGTTCAATTCTTCAGGAAACTTTATCTTTACCTCTGCCTTAAGTAGATTGTAAGACTTATGTAGTTTCTTTATTTCTAGATTCCATCTCTAAGGGTTTATCCAGCAATAATTAACAAGGAAAAATTTAGGGGCTAATATTCGCAAGTGGGCTATTTTTTCCATGGTTTTTCCAAAAAAAATGTTTCACTAATTTCCATTTTTTCTAAAAGTTATTTGCCCAAGTTTTATAGTATAACATTATTTTACATTAAAGTTCGTCAAAATTATATAGATACTATATATAAAATAATTATAAATTTGAATATTTTTACAAAGATATGACCAAATATTTTATAGTTTTCATATTAGGCACTAGTAAGATTCACCAAGCTTTCTAAACGTTAAGATAAATTTCCATCCTTAAAATTTTCCCTGATAATTAACCGCCACTTTAGTCTTCTTCTGCATTCAATGTTTCTCTTATAAATGATTTGTCTTCCCACAATGACGACAAGGATGGATGTCGAAATATTTACTCTCCATATGACCATTTCTCTTACAATGGTTACACATAACAGGATTCTGGGTATTTTCTAGAAAACCTGCACTTACAAACTGAACTGGTTTTGAGAAATCTGGAACATAAAAAGTGTTTTCTTTGTTTGTATCCCAAGTCATGTCAATCTTTGTTGAAAGAAACTTTTTCCCAAGATCTGATCACCTTCTTGGAAAGACCATTTTGTTTTTGTTCTTCACACCTGCTATTGTTACTGATCTTCTGCGTTTGACTCATTAAGTCATATGTATCTCACTGAACATCAATTATCTCTATTAACAATTCATCTATATCGCATGTTGCATCAAACTTTTCAATTAAATCTTTAGGACAACTAGTTGCATCATTTAGTAGCACAACTTGTTGGATGAGATCATATGTGTTACAAATTTCATCAACCTAGTGGATTAGATCATTTGTGTCACAACTTTCATCAACATGTTGAATGAGGTCATATGTTTCACAAATTGCATTTTTTGTTTGGATGAGGTCTTATGTGTCACACACTACATCTATCTTTTCTATACGCCATGCATCAAGTAGAGCTTGTTTTTCACTCAATTTTATCCGGAGTGCATTAATGAGTTGTTCTTTCATATATAGTTCATTTCGAAGATCTTCTATTTCTTCTAATGTGCTAGTCATCTGATTGATTATGTTTTGATTTTTCTTTAACTTCCACTCAAGTACTTCAATTTTGTTGTGTAATTCATGATTACACTCTTTCAACTCTTTAATTTGTAGCTCTACACTTTGAAAACATTTTCCTTCTTTACCCATTTTTGTCTTTAACACGCTTGTATGTACTCACTCACTTGATTATCATGCTCACTTTCTTTTAAGATTTCTGCAATTTTTCAAACTCGCTCGCTTGAATTGCACACTTGCTTGAGTTTTGCTTCAAGAGGATGAGAGTGTAAAATACCACCTAAAATGCACCCAATTACAATAAATGACTCTAGCTGTAGAAATTTTGAATAATATGACACTTATTCACAGAGATTATCCTGATTATACACTATTTGTGGAATTCATGCATAATACATAACCTCCTCTACTATTGATCATCAATTTGCAGTATTAAGAAACAATCACATGCGCACATTGAAGCATAAATCACACATATCAACACAGTATGTAATGGGGAAAGCATCCAGCTAAAAACCCCAAACTATTTGTATATTATAATGATTGAGAATATGTAACAATACATAGTACAATACTCCTCGCAAGTACTCAGTACTATCTCCACCTGCTACACACAAACTAGCTCAGATCCGAACAAGTTACTGGTTCAAATCTCCTCCGTTGTTTGCCTGCCTCCACTGCACAATGCCTGTTGAGAATAGGACCAAATGTGTGATCCAAATTCCCTTGGTTTGTACTACGCAATCCTCATTGGAAATACTCAATCCATTGATTGTACAAATCCATGCACAACTATAGTCACAACTGATAGTAGACTCCACCCTTTCACCCACCTCTAACACTTGTCTCCACTGAACTGTCCATGCACTGAGTTAACTGATGCATTCTTTAGTTGATTTATGAGTTAATAATTATTGAATTAATTAATAATTAATTCACACCACTCATCACTAGTTTATTTTTCAGTTAGACTAAATACAACTAGTTCAACTAAGTCAAACTGAACACAACTCCATCAGCTCCTCAATCAACTCCACAAAACTCAACCACTTGAGTTCTAACTGAAGTCCTTCATGAAATAACTCAACTAACCCATAAGAAAAGTGTATTTCCTTCTGACAGTAGCATGCGAGACATCCGTAGCTCGAACTGAAGTGTTGCAAGAGGATAAGATAATGTTTATAGTCCAAATATTATTAAGAGCTAATAATATTCGACTATCAATTTAGAACACTCAATTTAGCTCTTCTTCTATCAAGCATTCAAAGATGTCCTGATGATGGATCCCAGTTGGGGTTTGAAATGTTGGCAAAAAATGGTTCTTACTATGGATTCTCCGGAAACTAAGTCAAAAGATATAAACCATAGAGGTCTTAAATCCAGAAAATTAGAAGTTGTTTAGTTAATGGTCAAATTCTTCAACTTCAAGTTGAAATACGCTGATCACTTTTCCTTTAGCCTCAAGGATTAGACTCATCATGCATGATGTAGATGCCACTAGAGTTAATATGGACATTCCTTTCATAGCATTTGTCAAATCCATCTATCCTACATTATCTCACTATCTTGAATCCTTGCAAGCTAGCGCACAATTCAAGGTCATTAATATTGACACCCTAGTGGAAATTTTTGCAAAATGAGAGGAAACTTTCGAGAAGAGGAAGACAACATCTCAGTCCCTTGAAGAAGTAGTGGTCCTTGCTTAGATTGGAAAGAATCAATGACATGATTCTCCCAAAAGAATAGGAAACATAAGAGGTCATGGAATGAAGAATCACAAAGGTATGGGGGTAAACATTATTGAGGAGAATGATGTGAAATTCATTGCATTGTTGTGACAAAGATGGAAATGATACGTCTACATGCAAAATCCCCAAGGATATAATCAAACAATACCACAAAGAAGACAAATGTAAAACACTAGATCCAACAAGAGGTAAATAACTTGAATCTTCACATTACATTGTTTCTCATTGCAATATCATAGTAACTAAAGATTTGTTTCATACTTAACTTTCTTCTTGGAGAGATGCATGGTTGCTTGATACAAGTGCAAGCTACCATGTGACCTTTAAAAAAGACTTATTTGAAGAGCTTAGTGACAATGTATATGTAGAAGTGTACTTTGTTGACAAATTAAGTCTCAAGTCCTCAAGACATGGCACCATCAGAATTAAGATGCATGCATTTCTTGATTTTATTTTGCATGATGTAATCTACCTTCCATAATTGCGGAGAAATTTGTTGTCCCTTGTTCACATTCGCTAGCAAAGCCACTCTATTTATATTTTTGATGCAAATGTAGTGATAAGGAAATCATCTGACAACATAATTGACATGGCTAGAGTAGAGGAGGAAAAGATTGTTGAAGTTGCAAGGAACATCTGCTCATGCACAAAACTTTGCATGTCTTTCTTAGTACAGAAGGTACATTTCCATACATTTCTCTATGGAATGCAAGATTCGGATATCTTAATTATCACAATATTAATTTTTTTTAAAGAATGGCATTTCTAGATTTTTAACTACTCCAAATAAATTAAAGCAATGTGGTGTTTATATCCTAGAAAACATAACAAACAACCATTTCATGATTCTACTTCCAAAGCATGTAAAACTTGCATTGATTTATTATTATTTGTGAGGACCTATGCATGTTCCTTCTACATATATGATGACTTTTATTGATGATTACAGCAATATGTGTTAGGTATACTTGTAGAAAAATAATCAAAATATTTTGAAACTTTCAAAAAAATTCATGCATGGGTTGAAAATGATGCACAATCACATATTATATCTCTTTGTAGTGATAATGAAAATATTATACTTCTAATGGATTTGAAAACTATCCCAATTCCAACATGGGATTCAACATCAAACTATTCTTCCATGCAATTCTCAACAACATCATGATGTAGTTGAAAGAATGAATAGGACTATTTTAAATATGGTTCACTCCATGATGTTTTTCAGAAATGTAAATTTTATGTTTTGGCTAATGCAGTTCTATGTGTAGTATGTGTAAAAAACTAGTGTTCATCTCATGGTCTCAGAAATAAGACTCTTTATGAAATGTGGTATGGCCACATTCCTTAAGTGAGGCAAATCAAGATCTTTGGTCCCACATCTTGATTCTTAAGGAAAAAATAATAAATCTTGATGTAAGTAGTTATAAACACATATTATTGGGGTATTCATATACCACCAAAGCGTATCACATTTATGGTGAGGTAAATAAGAGGTTTGTTTTGTTTAGAGATGCAAATTTTCTTGACTCTTCCAAAACTAACAACATTGTTAAATGACAACTTGATCATTTGGATAGGTTTAATCATGCAAAAACTTATCATGAATTTGATAATCAAATCCCATTTCATAAAGGAGGGTTCACTCTCTTGGATCAATCTATAAATCTCCTTATGAAGTATTAATTTCTCCCCCTCATGAAGTTATGGCCAACTCTTCATATCAGGAAGACCCTTTAAGTGATGTGATTGAGAGGATTGGAAGGCAAAATATTGTTGTCTCCTCATCTCAATTAGCTAATAAACTTGGAACATCTAATAAGGTCCCAAAAATGTCTTACCAAAGCACTTGAAAATATTCATCTCGATGAGGTTGAAAAGATAGTGACTAGCAGTTCCACTAGACAACATGGAGGAGATGTATAGAATTTTGATTTAGTTGAATATATGTATGTTTAATATGATTGTGAATTGAATTTTTCTACTAAATTTGAACCAACTTCTTTAAAGAATATGCTTCTTATGATGAATGGGAAAAATCAATGCAAAGGAGTATGATGCTCTCATAAAGAATGGAACATGGAAGTTGGTGGACCCTCCATTTGAAACAAAACAAATTGGTTGCAAGTGGGTCTATAAGAAAAATTCATATGGCTCACCTGAAAATAACAAATCAAGGCTCATGGAAAAATTATTTTCACAAAAGAAAGTGTTAATTATGAAAGTACCTTTTGCCCCATAAAAAAGGGGCTCCCATTCAGACTCTTTTTTCCCTGACAGTTCATAATGGATGGAAAGTTCACCAAATTGATGTGAGGATTGATTTCTCGAATGGATACTTGAAAGAAAATGTCTTCATGTCTCAACCAAACTTTTGTTATGAAGAGACAAGAATAGAAAGTATGCCCACTCTTCAAATCCTTATATGGACTAAAATAAGCACTTTTAGTCTAGTATGAACATGAAAACAATATTGCATCTATAAAGAAAGAGTTAAATAATGGATAATAATGAAAAATTTTGGACACCTTAAATACTACTTGGGAAGTGAAGTGACCCAATATCCAAGGCATATATTCTTCTTCAAAAGAAGTGCGATGGAGAATTGTTGAACAGGGTTGGCATGGATAAATTTAATCATTTGTCTACTTCGATGGAAAAAAAATTGAAACTCACTTCTAAAGAAGGGAATGAATCTGAGGATGTAACTAAGTATAGAAAACTTATGGGAAGTCTTATCGACCTGACCACTATCAGACCAATTCTTTCATTTTTTGTTGGAATCATCTCTAGATTTATGCAAAAGATTTGTGAAGGACATTGGCATGCTGCAAAAAGAGTTCTAAAGTACTTAAAACAAACTCAAGGCTTTTTACTCAAATATTAACAGATGAATGACTTCAACTCGATTGGATATTATGATTTAGACATTGATGGAGATAAGGAAAATGGATTGTCTACTTCAGGATATCTTATGAATCTTATATCAAGAGTTTTCTTCTATAGGTCACACAAATAGTTAGCTCCAACAAATTCCACAACATAGGTGTAACAGCCTCTGATTGATTTTCTATGTAAATAAAATAAGACCAAGGTCATGGGACACATTTCAAGCTAAATGGTGGGAAATTCATCCTAGTGGGTGCCACTTTTGGTTTATTTATGGCTAAGGAATTTGGGGAAGGCATTGGAAAAGGCAAGGTGGAAATAATTGACATTTTATTTATGAAAATAAAGGAAAATGGGAGAAAATGAAGGTGAAGCGACACATATTTGCATGCAAGGGAAATTAGAGGAAAAATGAAGGAAAATGAAAAAAATAGAGACCTCAATGATAAAAAGGCTTTTTGATGATCAGTTCATAGCCTTTTTTGACAATTTTGGGTTGAGCTCTCTTTTATTCTCTCATTCTCTCGTACTCTTGCACACTTAGAGAATTATTGGAACACTCTAGTATTCACTTGGACTTGGATAAAGAAGGCAAAGGAAAGCAGGAAAGTGTAAGGAAATAGTTGGATCAACAGCTACAGTTGGATTGCTCGGTAGGTAATAGGTTGCATGTTTGATTTCCTTGTTGGTTTTTGATGTATGGTATATGCATGTGATTTTCTGGTTATGTGTTTTTCATTAGCATGGAGATTTGTCTAGATTTACAGTGGTTTTAGCCTTGCCTTTCCATTTCCTGGATAACCATGGTGTTGTGGGTTTTCCACTTGATTCTTTTATTATTGGTGCTCATAATTCCTTATGGTAGTGGGTTGGAACAAATGATTTGGAAGCCCTGGAACAAAATGGGTTGAATTAATAGTCCCGGAGACTAGGTTGTGACAAAAGCTCTAGAGCCCTTGGATGGTTGAGTTATTAGTCCCTAGAGTTGTGTTGGACAAATGCTATAGAGCCCTGGAAGGTTGTGGGTTGAGTTACTAGTTCTTAAAGCCCTGGACAAATTGGTTAGAGACCGATATGGTTGATGTTAGTAATGTTCGGTCGTGGAAGTGGAATCACTATGGATGAGGTTAAGGTGGTTTGGCCTCTAGAATCCATAGTTTGGTTTTGTTTTAGTTCATCCCATGAGATCCCACATTGATGTTTGGAGTATGGCGTAGGGGTAATTGGTTGAAATAGATATTTGGTTCAACCCAATCTATGGTTGGGTGGTTCATGGAAGTCCCTAACTTGGTTGGTATTTTCATATGTTAATATGAGATATTTCCTTATTGCGATCTATTTTTAGTATTATATTGGTGATATTATGGCTGAGTTGCCATGATTTCTATGTTGGCTATTTCCTAGTTATATGATGGTTATATGATGTGTACCATCTATGGCTCTTTTCATGAATCATTTAGTTATTGGTTGATTGATGAATGTATAGACTAATAAGTGTTGTTGTAACTATGTGGAAAGGGCATAGAGCCTTCTTAGTCATTCTTAGATGAATCTCAGACTCTTATGATCAAATATGAATTCATGACCTGTAACTATTATGTTTTCCATGTTTTTGATGAAATGTTTGTTATGGATTATGAATCTATGCGTCTAGTTCTTGTTCTAGTTTTGCATGATTATCTTTTTCATTATGTTATTTATCATTCTAAGGAGTTACAGATAGTTTTGGGTAGTGGTTTAGAGGCTAGACTGGAAAAGTGGCTCGAATATCAGGACTACACCCTCTGAATTGGATATTTTGGGCTATAACTACATGGAAGCAACATCATGTGTGTGATTAGATCCCTATAACCGCACCCTTGCCTTGTTCTGCATGTGCATGAAGCTAAAGATGTGAGAAAAACAACCCTAGCACAAGATTTGGTCACCTAGGGTGGTCCTTTGGTCCATGAGTGTCTTGTAGCCCTGTGTGATGTTTGTGAGAAGTCAGTTGTTGGCCCCACTTTCATAGTTGAAGCTTGGAGGTCGTGTCATCTCATAGTAACTCTTTGTCTCATGTAAACCCTGACATGCCTTTGAATTGGGTGAGTGTGGGAGGAGGTGGTTATACGGTGGTATCAAAATGAGTTTCCATTCTCTTTGGGGGATATATGATACCACGGGGTGGTATTACAGCTTCCAGGTTCAAACACTTGCACTGGATGCGCTAGATGCATGTTGTTATGCATGCATTGTCATGGTTATGATTATGCATGCATAATAGGTCAGAAATGCAGCATGGTGGTCATTATGTAGTTTGTGTCATCATGATATTATTGGTATGTTATGATGTTGATGTGTTAGCTGAGATGGAGCAGGAGATGTAGATTATCAAACCTAGGTTGCAGCTCCAGACATCAAGGTAAAAGCATATCGTCATATAGGTTTATATGCTTGGCATGCAGGTATGATGGTTAATGGTTATGTAAGTGTTTGTCATTCTATTGTTGTTATGGTTGCATGCATGATAGATGTTAGTTGATCAGTGTGGTCAGATGCACGTGAATCTATTAGAAATGGATGATAGTTAGCTTGTTGTTATATGCATTGCAATCATATGCATGATGAGTATGGCCATTGCAGCTAAGATATTGATATTATATGTATCATGCTATTCTGGATTTTCCTGTGCAAATGGTTATGGTTATGATATTCAGGTATGAGTCGATATAATTATGGTATTGTGTCATGCTAATCTAGACTGACTTATGTAAATGTGATAGCCTCCTCTTAGATAAATTAAGGTATGAGTTTTATTATGTCATCTATTTGGTTTATCTAAAATGGTATGTTTGGAGGAAATAGAAGATCATGGATAAAGAGAAGAGTAGTGGACTATGGTTCACATGACTTCTTGTACAAGCCTGATGTGAAATTTATGAAATGGAAAAGTTGCATGATTATGTGGCATGTTTTCAAGTACAAAATGTATGAGAAATGGCAATCAAGTTTTTGCAAGTGTGGTTAAAATTAGTATATCTTTGGAGATCCCATTTCCATAGTTAGAGATTGGAGAGCAAGCCATTACAGTAGTTGCCTCCTTATACCTTAGTGTGGACCAAGGATAGTAAGGGGTTCGTGTCTATAAGTTGTTTAAATGTTTGATTAATTGCATGATATGAGTATGTGTCTATAAGATTGAATCAAGGAATGATCTTGTTTTAAGATGGTTGTACTAACATAATATGTGTTGAGACAGTTGATATGCATTTGAGTGCAAGTGGGTGCTAGTTGCAATATTATGATTAATGATTATGAGTTGATTATGACATGGTTGTTAGTCTTGGTAAATGATGATTTTACATTAATAGACACGATGTCTTGATATTTGGAACATGTGACTTACATGTGTGAATAGTGGTAGGGAAACATGCTTGGTATTAGCATGACAAGCCTAAGAATTGATTTGTTTATATAACTAACAATTGGATGATGTGATAGAACATAGTAAACTCAATTGCAGCAAGTAAAAAGGTAAAAGAAAGGGATTGGGTGACAACTCCTTTGGATATGTTTGGAAACCACAATTCAAAATGAATGAGTGCTTTGCATGACTACAAGAAGTCTTCTTAACCTTGATTTTGTATAACATTATGTGGATATGTGCTATATTCATGAACATATATTTGACAAGTATAATAGTTGGTTTCGAGTTATGGTTGGATTCATCAAGGAATTAGAGTCCCTTAAGAGGTGATATATGTGTGTTCAGTTACAAGGCAGAGTGTTTGGCACAATAAGGTAGGTTAACTAGTGTGTTTTTATATTTGTTTACGCACTGACAGTTATGTGTTTATGGCAGTACGATGCAGGGGATTTCTTGACAAAAGAGACTTCCATGAAATCTTGAAGAAGGATCGAGTTGAACTTTCCCTTGGAAGCATTGGGAACCTATGGGGTCAAGTCATGGTGTTTGTTGCTAGTTTTGTGCTTTCGGTATTTTGTGATTTGTTTGCATTTGACTTGCAGTTTTTATTGTGTCTAGTGTATGGCCATGCCACTTTGTTTGTGGTGTTGTATTGCTATTGGTTTTTCATGGTTTTCTTCTTGTTTGTTTCTTGTTCTTGCCTTTTATGTTTTGAGGGACTTGGAAATTGATTGGGGGAAGAGGAAAGTTAATGGAGCTTGGAGAGAGTTGAATGAAACCCATCAAGTAATGTAAGTCCTAGATGAATCCTAGTGCATGAATAAAGGGTAGTTGAAGGAAATAATATGAAAACCAGTTGGATTGGTTGGGTCCATTGGTGTAAATGGATGATGGTAGGATAGTCATGTGAAAGGTAAAAGGAAAGGTAAAGTAAATGTATTTGAGGAGTCAAATGTCTTGGCTATTTTGGGAACTATTGTTCTCAATGTTGTGAATGTTGTGCATGGATAAAGGGAGTTCTCTTAACCCTGATCTTATGAAATTTGGTAATTATTTTGTGATTGATATTTTGTTGATGTCTATATATGTATACATGTATGTATGTATGTTGTTGTCTGACAGGGTCATTAGGGATCATGATTGCTTTATGTTAATGTTTATATGTATATATGTATGTATGTATGTTGTTGTGTGGCAAGGTCATCAAGGATCATGATTATGGAGAAATGATTGTTTATGTAGGTGAATGGCATGAGGAGATTCCTAGTGTTGAGGAATCAATGGGAAGAGTAGCACCGATAGATCTATGAGGTCAATATCATGTGGATAGGTTTTGATATTTTATGCTTATAATTATGGCAGGCAACATTGAAGAACACATCAGCAGAATGAAAGTAGTATGATCTGCAACATGTTGGAACGAGCATGGATAGTGGAAAGACACTAGAAGCAAAGTTGCTTGGTAGAGACAGTGTGGTCTCCGGATGTGTAGTACGATTTCATGTTATGCAGGTGGTGTCGTGTACATGTGATGTTGGGTACATGTTTTGTGGGTAGTGTTGTGTACATGTTGTGCATGTGGTGTTGTGTACATGTTATGCATGTGTGTTGTGTACATGTTATGCAGGTGGTGTTGTGTACATGTTGTACATGTGGTGTTTTGTACATGTTATGCAAGTGGTATTGTGTACATGTTGTACATGTGGTATTGTGTACATCTTGTACAAGTGGTGTTGTGTACATGTTGTGCATGTGGTGTTGTGTACATGTGGTTTGGTGTACATGTTGTACATGTAGTGTTGTATGCATGTTGTACATGTGGTGTTGTGTACATGTTGTGCATGTGTTGTTGTGTACATGTCGTACATATTTTGTTGTGTACATGTGGTACTATATTACGTATATTGTGTAGTCATTGTAGCATGGCATGTGTATTTGTTATGTTGTACTTTGTGTATGTATATGTATTGTGCTGTACATTGGGTGTAGGTTTAGATGTTGTGCTGTACACCAGGTGTAGGTGTATGTATTGTGTGGTACACTGGGATTAGGTGTATGTGTTGTGATGTACACTGTGTGTATGTGTATGTGATTGAAGAGAAGAGAAGGCACTCGATGCTTTTTGTTTGTGGCAATTGATCCGGTGTGTGTATGGAAAGGATAAAGAACAAAGACAAAAGTAAAGAATTATTCAAAGGATAAGTATTAGTATTTTAATTCAGTTTTTATTATGCATATGATCTATGATTTTGATTTGTGATGGTTTTGTTTTGAGCTAACTGGATGTGATATGTTTATACATGATGATTTGTTCAAACAACTAGTTGAAAATTGACTTATTGTGAGAAGAATTAAAAAAAATTACAGGAAAGCATCGAAACGCAAAGTTTTGGTGGTTGAAACTGTTATCACTCAGGTTGTTCCCTGCTTCCTATAGGGAATACGGCCGAGGTAACCACTAAGCAGTCTTTTAGTTACAGGTCCTAGCCTACATGCAACCAGAGAGGGCTCTCTCTTTATAATTTTGCATTGTTTTTTGGGGTGATTTTAGGCTAGTTATGGTGCACTGATTTTGTTTTAAATTTGGTTGGATGATGAATTCAAACAGAGCCGGTGTACGGATTACAGAACAATCTAAACCATCGGGCAATGGAGTCCATGATGGTGTATTGTTGAAGTATTTCTTTGAGGGAATGGTATTGCTGCAAAGCCAGATAGGCATTTGTGGAACAATTTTTCAAATTTGGGAAATGAAAACATGAGATCAGTGAGTGAAAGGCAGTCAAGAATCTTGCACTATGTTGATTGAGGGAGAAAGTGAGAATATTGTTTAAGAGCAATTAAGAATTCCTAAAACAGTATCCATAGTGAGAGAATCAGTTTAAACATGAGAAATTTAGAATTCATATTCATGGCTAATTCTGAAGAAAACATATTTAGAAACAGAGATTGAGTAGAGGGTGTATTTAAATAAGTCCTAAGATATACTTTTTCCCTGTTACTAAGATCATGAAACCATGTGAATTTTTTTGCATACACAGAAAGACAAAACATAGTTTAGAGTAACTTATTGTTCCATTAAACGACACGGAAATTCTGCAGCATAACACAGTCCTTCATTTCCTCCTTCAGACAGTACAGAGACCAGGAAATTCACTAGCAATTTATATTAGAAAAAGGTCTGAGATATACAATGCAGCTCTTTAGAGAGAGATTTCACCAAAACCGACCCCCAATACGTTCTATGGGGGGGTATATATATACAAAATATGAGATAAAATATCTAGAAGCAGTAATAAATTACATCACCAACCCTGACAAGGAAGTAAATGAAAGAAATAACTGCAGTAGTTAATATTGGTGTGCTAGCTGTCTTTTGTCAGACAAGTTTTGATTTTTCTGGATCAACAAACTCGGTTGTAGCTGCGTTTTTAATATGCATTTGTTGAGCATGTTGTTTTAGTGCTTTGCTGAGTCACTGCCTTGATGCTTCCTGTAGTGCCTGTATGTTTGATCTTTTGCTGACCTGTACTGTAACTAAAATCTGAAGCTGACTAAAGGAAGAATATACCAAAATCACCTGGGCAATACTTCCAGCATTGATTGCCACCAATCAGCTGGAGGTAGCTGATGTCTTCTTATCTTTATGAGTGTTTCATCAGCTTTAGTATATCTATATAAATTTGGAGGAACTTCAAACAAATGATTAATCTCATGCTCAATAAAAAATAGATTCTCCAATTTATCATAAAGAGATTGGCCAGAGGGAGGTCCTGCTTCTTCTATGGAGCTTGTAGATGTTGTAATTTCATTTTCAACATAATTATTGATTCTGGTGGTATATTGTTCACAGGACAATAGTTTTCCATCACCAGTCACTAGGCTGGGAAATCCTCTGCTTTGCAATGTTGTTATTTTTGTCCTGAAGTCATTTATTTCTGCCTACATCTCCTGACATTTCCTTTCCAGAGTCTGTATGAAATTTATTAAGGTCAGCACTTTCTTTGCTGTCAGGATAGTCTCTGTTCGACTATGGATGTCCAGTGTTGCCAATTCTTCGTTAGTGTGAGTGTTCAGGAAATGGATCATCTTGTTGGCCTGCTCAGGCATAATCCCCAATGTTGCTCTGGCCTTCTGAATTTCAAATTGAGCCATGCCTATTAATTCAATTTATTCATGTATAGCCTGAATTGATCGCCATTGGTCATTGATTGATTGGCCAATTTTGGCCTACAAAATCTTTTTGATCTCAGCCAGAGTTTTGTCTAAAGATAGTTCTTTTTCTAAGGCTTTCACTCTGGTCTCTAGGGCTTTTATTTCCCTTTGCTTCTCGGCCACTGTCATTTTGGACTTGTCATAGCTGGCCTCTAGTTTGGCCAACCTGTCTTTGGCCTCCTTTACTTATTTCACTTGAATTTCAAGCTCCTTGACAGCTTTCATTAGGTCCTCCATACTCATGCTAGATTCTGGTGTTGTTGTTGTTGTTGTTGTAGCATCTGTAGTTGATGTAGCCATTGTAGGTGCTGGAATGGCAGGAGGGGCTACTGTTGTTTAGGTAGGAGGAGCAGGGCCAAGAGTGTTAGATGTTTGAGGTGGTTGGGAGGTTGACTCCCCCTGTTTATCTTGCAAGGCTTTCTCCAATTCTGCCTCCATCTGTAGTATTCTTTGATTCATCTTTAGAAGAAAATCCATGATGTCATCAACCTATTTCTCCTGTACAAGTTCTGCAGTTTGAGGGTGAATGGTTGTAGGCATCCTTGCCTGCTTTCTGAGTGCAACAATATCATCTTCCTTCTTCTTCATAAGGGCTTTGATACCCTTTGGATCCTTAGGATTGTGTCCTAGATCAACAATAATGTCCTCCAAAGTTTTTATTTGGTTATCCTTGGCAGTGGAAGACATCCTTTCCAAATATAATTGAGTATTTGTATTTTTCAATGATTCTTTTAATTGATGGGCCAGCATGGCCTTGTCTGCAAGTGTGGCATAGACCATTTCCCCTGTTTTCTTATGCAGTTCAATTTGATCCATTGGATGTATGTCCTTGGAGAGGACTTCCATGTTTGTCTTTATGTAATCTGCAAATGATTTGGGGTGTGGAACTTTAGGCTTGAAATGTGTAGAAATCATCTTGTCCTCCTTGATATCATAAGCTGCCATCAATATTTGTTGCTTGGAGGGTGTTGTTTTCAAGAATTGATCATAAAGTTGTATTCTCAATAGTTCATTATGTGCCTTGATCTCCATGAAAGTTCCTTTGATACCAGCTGGCTGCTTGCCTTGCAGCCTGGAAGAAGACACCTATGTACTATGTTGCATACCTTGTTCCTGCTGGAATGAGCTGGTAGCAGTCTGCTGGCTGGACTCTCTCTCTCTGTTCTGACTCTCTACCATTTCTGCATTAATTTCTTCTTTAGCCTGAGGATCAATTCTTTGCCTCTTGGCTTCTGATTGTTGTGCTGACCCACTTGGAGGTGTGGGCTCCTCTCTATCCCATTTCTTACCTCTCTCCTCATTAAGAGGAGTTTGCAAGACTGGAATTTGTGATGTCTCAGTCTACTGTAGAGGGGCTTGCCCTTGACTTTGATCTTTGGAAGTGGTGGGCTGTTCTGTCTCTGTTTCCTGCTGTTCATCCATCACTTCTTTTCCCTTTGTTGTTGCTGTTGTAGATATTTGTTGGGCAGTCTATGCAGCTGCAGCAGTGGATGTGCCTTCCCCAACTTGGTGTGGCAGCTTAAATGTCACCTGGTGAAAAGAATCCAAGTGAAGAGTTTTTTCTAAATCTTTGACATTTTGCTCCATTATCTCTTCTTGAGTGAATTCTTCAATTAATGTGTTTGGCACCCACTCATCCTTGTTGGCATATTGTTCAATTTGTGGAATTTGACAATGGTTATAGGCTAACATCCTATATTTGACTCTTCTAGCACTGATAAAGCCATCAGGGTCATAAGGGACCCACCAGAAACTCCTTTTTAGTTTAAGTTGTTGCCCCAATATTTGATTAGCTTCTTGCCAACCTTCTTTCTTGTTCATGATAAAGGGGCCTAGATGGTCTTTGAATTTCAGGCTAGCTTTCTTCTTGGCACTATGAAAATGAGTGAGATCTGAGTTAATGAGTTGCCTATAGTATTCCAAGGCAAACAATATCATGGGTACATATCTTGGGAGCCTGTATGGACAGAGCTCACAACCATAGATCCTAATGACTGTGTGATTTTGGTATAGATACCAATCACCTATTTTATAATTCTTAGACAACTGCAATATTTTCTGCATGTCATATGACAATCTAGGAGGAGGAGTTCTTTTTAAGAGACATGAGACTGGATAAACAAATTGGTCAATGAACTCACAGTAAGAATATGGAGAGTTCTGGACTTGATGAAAAACTGATGACCAAAAGATAACAGACCTCCTTTCACCCTGTGAATCCAGTTTTTTGATGGGGCATTGGAAACTATCTGACTGATAGTATGTGAACAAATGATAGATATATGATGAATATTTGAATACTTCCTCCCTGTCCAGCTTGAGCAGTTGATCATGCATTTTATTGGCAATGAACTTGGCATAGTTGTACTTAACAGTAGGGGGCTTTCCAAGGCTATATGCAGACAAGAGGACCAACATTGTTTCATCAATATGCTCACTTGTTTTGAAACCTAGCACAAAGGATATCATGTCTAAAAGCAGCTTGCCTACCTCATTGAAATTGACATATAGGAAAGGAGGTGGCCTTGTAGGTTGGCGGTCTGCTCTCATGAAGGTCTTGGAAATTCTAGCAATCTCAGTGTTGGAGAGTTTGGGGCCTTCATCCAGCAGGTATTTCATGGAGAAATGGATGAACAGTTGAGTATGTTTGAAATTCAGCATCTGATTGATGGAATCAGGAGTAATGTGAAAGAGTATGCTCCCAGATGGAGACTTGACAACTCTCAGGCTTGGATCATAATTTTCAGCACAGAGATGAATTATCTCAGGGAAGATGTTTACAAAAGGCAAGAAATAGATGGGAAGGTTTGACTCCCAAATGCCATACATGTCACTATTGTTTAAGTAACTATTTCTCAGCTGGCAGAAGGTCTCCAAGCGGTTTCTGTCTCCCACCAAATCCTGAATTAGATAATCCCTGTCAGCTATAGGCATCTATAATCCCTGTCAGCTATAGGCATCTTTTCAGGTGCATTGATAGTAGCAACATTTAAAGTTGCTGGAGTGGCCATATTGAAATCCTTTCTATGCTAGTACTTGAAACCAGGATTTAGTGCAACTATTGCAAACTGCAAACTGAATTTGTATTTGGCAGTGGCTTTTGTTGTTTTTAAAGTGCGTCAAAGGAGAAATTACAGAGTTTCAATAGAATTTATCTTGGTTGATATATTTGTGGGGCAACTGCAGGGCAAATAGAAATGTCTTTGAGCTGAGTAGGTGGACTTTTGCAGAAAGAAATTTGGTGAGAGTGGTTGGTGAACAACTGTGTGAACCTCTATCGACAGCACGAGCTCTCAAAACCAAATTTTCAAGTGAATTTCTCAAACAGACATGGGTCTACTGAGCTTTGTGGGAAGAGGAGGCTAACCAGAGAACTTAGACAACACTTGGGTACATAATTGGCTCAGTGTGGGTGTTTGCAAAATTTTATGCAGGTAAAAATGGACAAAATGGTGAAAACAGGGGTAAAAAGGTTGACTGTGGGCAAATACCTGGTTTTCACAGCGCCGAGGATGTTGAGCTGGTACAATGGTGAGGAATTGAGTCGAATTTGCAGGCGGCAGTAGCTTGGATGGCTAAATTCCAGGTTGGGTAGCAAATTGATGTAAAATGGCATGCACAACGCTCCGGAAATAACCAATGAAAATGACATAAAACGGTCTTTTTGCGTTGTTTTATGCAAATTTGGGAATTTTGGCACTTTTTGGTGATGATGTCAGCATGACATCATCAGTGGGTCCCAGGTACGGCAGGATGACGTGGATTTCTGACGTGGGTGGTGAGGTGGCATAGGACACGGTGGCAGGGCGTGGACGCGGGCGGATTAGGTGGCAATGGCATGGCGGCATAGTGCGGATGTGGAGGTGACATCACAGATGACGTGGCATTGACGTCAAGGGGCGGAGGGTGGTATCCGGTTTTCTCCCCGCACCACCTTTCGGCATAAGCAGTATCGGGGGAGGGGCCTCCATACACACCGGAAAGGCGACGTGTGGCGGGGGTACAATGGTGAAACTACCAATCCCCCAAACGCTAAACATCCGCTGGCTTGTGAATGAAAATGATCGCCCACCCTTGGATCCGGGGGGCCGATCATCGGACAGCTAGCGGGGGTTATGGGGTGGCTGAAGATTAACTATGGAGCCCACCGGGTTATAAAATAATAATAAATAAAAAATATAAGCGGGAGGTGGGTTTTAAACTTTGGTTTAGCGCGGGTTATGTGAATGCGTCCGTTTTATGTTTAATTCAACATATAAACAAACATTTAAGCATTAGCGCGAGGGGGGGGGGGGGAATGGGGTTGTAGGAGAGGGTATGAGATTAATGTCAACCAAAATTTAGTTGATTCCATAGTGTTTAGAAGAGGGGAGGCTTAATATTAGTCCCACATGGACTAAATATTTCCCAATACTGACTTATATAGTTGTATTGCTATGGGGTGGGGTATTAAATAGATTTTTGGGATTGCATTATCTATTGTAGAATTAGGGAAGGGAAGCACTGTTAAGGAGCTAAATAATAAAATTAGCTGTTAATATGACTTTGTGAAGTGAAAATGTAGGGGAAAATGCTAAGCTTATGAAATGAAACTTAGACACAGAAAAGGAATGGAAATCAGAATGATGATTTTTACACAAGAAATGTGGCTTATTTTCCTTTAGTCAACTGAGAATTTGACTTGGGACTGGTACTAGAATGAAGTGAAATAAGACTGTTGGGTAGATCCCAAGGTCTTTGGGGAGTATTAGTAAATGATCTTTGGGGGAAAGGGAAATTAGTCATGCTTCCATTACTGTACCATCAAGCCATTGCCATGGTGTCAATGCCATGAATGAAATGAGTCCTTCTTGATAAGCCAAATAATGATCACACACTTGCTTTCTGCAACCTCAAACTACTTACCCAGCCTAACAATCCTAACATTTTTTCTTCCTTGAGCTGGGTGCACTGAAATTAGCAAACCCTGATTATCCTCTTTTCTCTTGACTACCCTCCTATCTAAATCTACCCTTATCTCTTCCAAGGACCCAGATTAAGCAGTTGGGCTCCTCCATTTCTCTACCTAGCAGTCATCTGCCAAGCTTGAGCTGTTTGGATAGGAATCATTCTCTATTCTGCAACAAACAATTTAAACATGGCATGGTCCAAATTGAACTGTTGGGCCATCCATCAAGTATGATTAGCAGAAGTATTTGCACATTGTGATGCTGCCAACAAGATAATACTGGCATTTTGACTCGCCACTTTCCTGGTCTTTGATTTGGGGTTCATTTTCACTATTCTTTCTAACCAATTGATTTTCTTGCCTTTTGATTATTCTTTTAAGGCATACCCTCTTTTCATATTTTAATTTTCCTAGTCTGTATGCAAAATATGGAACCTTTGCAAGATTCAATGATGAACATATTTAGCCTTTCCATTGTCAATCATGAAAAATGAAACCTATTGGTATAGGAACCTAACAGTGGCTCCACTTGGGGATGGCTTTTCCTAGTGGAAAGCCAAGAACAATAGGTCAGATGGCCTTATTTTTCAATTCTTGTTGCAGTTTGAGCCTTCTTTGTCATAGACACCATTGATCTAACTCTTATCAACCTGCCTGCAGTATCTTTTGACCTGATTTGTGCAAGAATTACCACTTTGTGTCTTGCTGGTTTGTATCACTACTTATCATTGGTTCTTTGTTCCCTATACCTCCCTCAGATTTGTTTGTGGAACATTCAATCATATATACCACACTAGGTATAGTTCCCTGATCTTTCATCAAAATTTGTTATACTTGGTTTTCTATCCAACTGCTGTAAATGAAAAAATGCTAAAATACAAATATCTATGTACAATATGTAGTTGCGATGTGTTCACGGATCATAATAGTGTTTGAGCATTCTCCCATTCACTGGCCCTTCCTCATTATTTGAACCATCCGACTCTTCAGAAAGAAGTTGTTATTACCCTGAACAACTGTAATCACAAATGGTCCTTTCCAAAGAAAATCAAATTTGCCATGTTTCCCTTTGTCTTCCCTCCTAGAATCCCATTTTAGTACTTTGTTTCCTATGAAGAAGTCTTCAGCTTTTGTTCTTTTATCAAACATACTTTTCAGCTTCTCTTGTAAAACCTGGGTTCTGTGATATACTTCTCCCCTTGTTTGCTGCAAGTGAATTGTTTGATTGATCCTTCTCTGGATGTCATTAGGTTCTGCTTGTATTTCCTGCAGCAATTTGATCATAAGGATCCCAATAGATGAATGGAAAACAGCTTCCAGACCATATACCAATTCATATGGACTTGTACCAATAGATCTTTTAGTGGTCAGTCTATCTTCCCATAGTGCATTTACCAGCTTCTTGTGCCAATTCTTTTTGTTCTCCTCCAAGATCTTTTTGATGATGTTAATGAGGCTTTTGTTGGAGGACTCTTCTAGGCCATTTCCTTGAGGATAATAGGTTGTGGAATGACCTAGGGTGATATGATATTTGTGACAAAAAATGATCATTCTTTTGGATTTAAAGGCAGCTGCATTATCTGTTATAATCTTTTCTGGGCAGCCAAATCTAGACAAGATATTGGTCTCTAGGAATTATATGATGATTGAGTCATTGGCTTGTCTACAAGGTATGGCCTCTATCCATTTGGTAAATTAATCTGTAGCTGTCAAAATCCATCTATGCTGGCCAGAGGATGAAGGGTGGATTTCCCCAATGAAGTCTAAACCCCATTGTTGAAATGGTTTTTCAGATGAAATAGGCTTGAGAGGTATGGCATGATATTACAAACTTTTTTGTATCAGCAAACAGGGAGGGCTAATAAAATCCAACCCTTAGGATTTTATCAGCTGTTGATTTCCAATATAAGTGCCCTCCACAATCTCCTGCATGAAATTCCCTAAGAACTTTGTCAGTTTCATCCAAAGTTAGGCAATTAAGAAAAATACCTTCATGATTTTTCCAAAATAATACATTATCTATGATACAAAACTTTGAAGCTTTCATTTTTATAAATCCCTTTCTAGTTCTGGATAACCCTGGAGGAGCTTGCATGTTTAACACTACAAAACATATGTCAATATATGAAGGTGATTGTAAGAAGGCCTGATTAATCTGTGGAGTCGCCATCTCCTATTCGTTATCCATTTCATTGATGTCAAGCGCATGGAAATTGGTTTCAGTCATTAGTTTAGCTAGCCCTTGTCCTTTTATAAGTTTTGTTGGTTTAATCTCTATGTCATATTCCAAAATGTTGTCCATCCATTTTCCCCTTTTACCTTCAATTCCCTCTTGAGTTAAGATGTCTTTGACCACTGCATTGGGAACATAGGCAATTATGTGAGAGTACAAGATATAGATTCTGAAATCCTTTATCGCCTTAACAAGGGCATATGCTTGCTTTTCCAGGATCTGGTATTTCAGTGGGGCATCTCTTAGGGCTCTGCTGAAAAAAGCAATGGGTTTCTCACATCCTGACTCATCTTTTTGTAATAAGACAGCAGCAATTGTATGTTCAGATGCAAAGGAAAATAATATAAAGTCTCTATCAAATCTAGGACTGGTAAGAACAGGTGTTCTTGTTAAAGCTACCTTGATTTCCTCAAAGGCCTGCTTAGCTTCTACTGTCCATTTGATTTTGGCATCTTTCTTGAGCATGTTACTTAACAATCTTATTAGTTTGGCCAAGTTAGGAATGAATCTTCTTAGGAAATTGATCTTTCCTAGAAAAGCTTGTAATTCTTTGATGTTTCTTGGATGAGGGACTTGAAGGATAGCTTGAATTCTATCAGGGTCAATTCTTATACCATCTTTTGAAATTATATGACCTAGGATTTTGCCTTCTTCTAGGCCAAATAATGATTTATTTGGGTTCAAAGATATGCCATATTTTCTGCAAATTAAGAACACTTGTCTGAGATGTTCTAAATGTTCTTGGTCTGATTTTGAGAAAGCTGTGAGATCATCCAGGTATATGACTAAGAAGTCATGAATTTATTTAGCAAAGGCTATGTCCATTGCCCTCTGAAATGTGGCTCCAGCATTCTTGAGTCCAAAAGGCATTTTGACATATTTAAAGGTTCCCCAAGGTGTAGTAAAAGTTGTTTTATCTTGATCATCTGGGCGAACTAAAATCTGATTGAGTCCTGAGAAACCATCCAATAGTGAGATCCCTGAAGCTCTCACTACCCTCTGTAATATGTGATCCATTTTTGGTAAGGGGTAGTGGTCCTTGAGAGAGACTTTGTTCAAATTTCTCAGGTCAAAACAAAGTCATATCTCCCCAGTTTTCTTTCTTGTGGGTACCAGGTTTGAAATCCATTCAGAAAATCTTATAGGTGTAATAATTCCAGCTTCATACATTCGTTTCACTTCTTTTTCAATTAGGGGAAGAAGGACAGGATTCACTCTCCTCAACTTTTGTTTAAAAGGTTTCTGGTTTTCTTTCAAGGGTATAGTATGTTGGATGACTGAAGTGTCATAGGATTTGAGGTCTTCATAACTCCAGGCAAACACATATTGAAACTCTTTAAACAGTTCAATATATTCTAATTTCTTGTAAGGAGGTAATGTTCTAGAAAGCTTTATCATTTTGGGATTTTCAGTGGTCCCAATGTTACACTCCTCAATTTCTGGTTTATGGGTTGCATCTTTGGCTTCATAGGGATGTCATTTGAGTCAAAAAATTCTTCTAAAGGAGTTAGGCGTGTGGGAAGGAAATTATCCTTCAGTTCTATTACTTCAAATTCTTCTTCAATGGTTTCACCAAAGTCTGCTTGTTTTAGCTTCTGTAAATTGGCACAGTCAAAGGTTGTTGGATGCAACATCACATTTGCTGTTTCAGCTGATATATCAGTTTTCACTTTATCAATTTGTTGTTGATCATCCCTAGTGCTTGTGTTTATGTTTATGCCTGAGAATTCTTCTTCCATGGTTAAAAAATTGTTTATTTGTGTATCATTCTCAAATACTTGCCAATTCTTTACATTATCTGGGACAGCAGGTCTGTGTTTAATCTCAGCAGTGAACTGGTGATTAGGCCCAAAAGGAAGTTTACAGGTGCTTGCAAAATTTGCCAAACTATGCGCATGTAAATTATGACTTCTAGGTATTTTGGTGAGCTGAAATTCCAAGAAGCTGGTAAGTAACTCTGTTGTTGTTGCCCTATAAGACCTTAGTTAGAGATCATTTGTAACAAAATTTCCCTTTATATGCTGTACAATTAAATTTGAATCGCCTAGAATGGAAACTTTGGTTACTCCAAGACTCCTAATCAGTTTGAGACCTAGCAAAAGGGCTTCATATTTGGCCATGTTGTTTGTACATCTGAAATTAAGCCTATATGCATGACCTCGAGCTTGGTCATTTTGTGTATTGTGTATCCAAACCCCTGCCCCTGCTCCTAGCTTGTTTACTGACCCATCAAATTCTAGATACCACAAGATTTCCTGATCAGTGCTTTTTTCAACAGGTTTACAAGTTTGTTCAGTGGGCAGGTCTGGCTTTTGTAATTCATGTGATATATTAGTTAGCTTTGTTGTGTTAATCACATCAATGATATTTTGTTCTTGGGCACTGGACTGTTGGTTTATGTTTTTTGTTTCTGTTGTTGTTAGGAGTTTGACCTCAGTTCTGGGACACATATCAGCATTGTATAAGACAAAGGAGTCCATGTCCGAATGAATGGAGTATATTGGGAAGTTTTGAGGTTTCTCTTGACTGCTGACCACATATTTCATCAATATTTCTCGGTATAACCTCTTTGGCTGACCAAAGACTGAAATTGTGGCATATGACATGTCTAGCTGCAAAAATCCCTGGAGTTTGGCACCCCAAGATCTAGATAAAAGCATACCATACTTGGGTGCAATGTCAGCTACTACCACATCCATCAAATTTTTTTTGGCTGGATATTGGACTAGGGACACACAAAGGTCCTTGATAAGGCCTAGACATCTTACCTAGCTAGAATCAAATGAAAACAAGTCTTTATAGGGCCTTGTGATGTCTAGATCAAGTTTTTCCATTACTGACTTGGGCATTAGATTATGGGAGGAACCTTAGTCAAACATGGCATTGTGTAGCACTTTGTCATGAATGTTTAGGCTCACATAAAATGGAGGGACACCTCCATCCACCGATTTGCCATTGACTTCCGAGCCAAAAATCAGTTCTGGCTGATCATCCAAAACATTAACTGCATCCCTATTCTCTAGTACTTGCAATGACCTAGTGATTTGTTGCCTGAAGACCTCATGTTTGGCTAGTTTAGAAAGAGGAATGGTTATTTTAAGCTTGCCAATTTCTGTTTCTAAATTGAAAGGCTTTTCGATCTGAACTTTCATATATTGAGAAGTAAGTTTATCTTTTTCCGCTCAGTTTTGGGTTACCTTTTCTTGACCAGGTACATTGTTATGAGGTATGTATGAATTGTGATTGTTTTCTAGAGGTTTTCTCAAGAGTTCTATTGAAATAAGGGGTGTAGATGAGGGATCTAGTGAATGTTGTACATCAGATACATCTTCCACTGTGACTTCCCTTTGGAGTTTTTTGTCTGAGGACTCTGTTAAGATAGTTTTGTCATTGGGTTTCTTAGGAAGTTTGGCATGTGTTGGTTTGGTAAGTTCAGGCACATCTATGGTTTTGCTTCTCAATTTATATTGTTTATGTACCTCATAGACTGTTGTATCATACCCTTCTCTGAAATCAAATGACTCACTAGATTTTGTTTGAAATTGTTTGCATTCTTGGGCTTGTTGATCATCTTGTATTAAGAATACTTGTTTTTCACTGTCCAAGCCCATTAGATTAATGTGGGGATCTTCTATTTGTTCATTAGAGGTTGAGGCCTCTGCATAGTTCTCTTGAAATGGAGGTCTGATATTCTGATCAGGACCAATCCTCCCAGCATTTGGGTTTTGATTTTTTCTAAAATTAAGGTTCCTAGTAGTGTTGCTTGTTTGTCCTTCCCAAGAGGATTTTCTCTCAATGGTCTCAACTCTATCTCCTAACCTGTCCATACCTTTGATGATTGCATTTAGATTTTTCTCGAAAGATGAAGGTTCCTCTTTAAATGTTGTTCTTCTCTCAGTTTTAGCTCTGTTTCTTTTAGCAATCAGGTTTGCTTCCACACTGACAGCTACATTCTGCATGTCTGCCAGACTAGGCGGTGCTCTTTCTCTTAACTGATATGCCATGTCTGAATCAAAACCATCGAGGAATTTGATCAGGGCCAAGTCAAGTGGAGGCCTCAGGTTCTAGGGAATGGCGTTGTATATATTGTTGAATCTAGCACAATAGTCTTGAACTGTTTCTTGTGGACCCCGTTTTAGATTATCATACTCAATTAGGATGTGTAAAGGGTCTTTCTTCTTTTCCCATCTGTTTAAGAAGCTTAGGTATAAGGCATTAGGATTGACTATAGAATGTGTCGTTAATGACCTGAACCAGGTCCTTACATCACCAATTAAACTTTGGACAAAAATTTTCATCCTTACATCCTCATCATCAATTTCATAGTTCGCAAAATAGTCCTGCATTTTCTTGGTGTGTTGTTGGGCTGTATAAGAACCAGTACCATCAAAGTAAGTGATCTTGCTTTGATAATCTTGGGGCATAGCCCCTGGATTTGCAGGAAAGTGTAAAGGGGCATATATGTTAGCCATATTTACAGAGATAAATGGGATAGCAAGAAGGAGTGGAACAACTAGAACAACTGGGATAATAGGAGTAGGATGTATAGTGTATGGAGGAGTGGGGAAGTTATTTTGGGAAGTGGATGAAGAACTAGGAGAAGTAGGAGTAATGCGCGAATGAATTGACACTTTAGCAGGGGTAGGAATATAGCTTTGTTGAACTCCTTCAGTACTTGAATCAGAAAACTCTTTTTGTTTCTCTTGCTTGCTAAGGATCTTGGGGATTAAATTGGGATTTTCAAAAATAGCTGGAGGGTCTGGGTCAGGGTTTGACCTAGTGTAACGAGTTTTCTTCTTTGGAGCCAGCTTCTAAGTCTGTCTTCTTGGTATTTTATGAAAGGCTTTATAGTCACAACTTTTAAGAGGTACTTCCCAGGAGATTTGTTTGAAAAACAGGAAGCCTGATTCCTTCTAAGTTGTAAATTGAAAATGAGGGAGTCCCCAGTGGAGTCGCCAATGATGTTATCACTCATGTTGTTCCCTAGCTTCCTATAGGGAATATGACCGAGGTAACCACTAACCAGTATTTTAGCTGCAGGTCCTAGCCTACCTGAAACCAGAGAGGGCTTTCTCTTTATAATCTAGCATTGTTTTGGGGGTGATTTTAGGCTAGTTATGGTGCACTGATTTTGTTTTAAATTTGGTCGGATGATGAATTCAAACAGAGCTGGTGTATAGATTATAGAACAGTCTGAACCATTGGGCAATGGATTTCATGATGGTGTACTGCTGAAGCATTTCTTTGAGGGAATGGTATTGCTGCAAAGCCAGATAGGCATTTGTGGAACAATTCTTCAAATTTGGGAGATGAAAACATGAGATCAGTGAGTGAAAGGCAGTCAAGAATCTTCCACTATGCTAATTTGAGAAAGAAAGTGAGAATATTGTTTAAGAGCAGTTAAGAATTCCTAAATAGTATTCACAGTGAGAGAATCAGTTTAAACATGAGCAATTAAGAATTCATATCCATGGCTAATTCTGAAGAAAACATATTTAGTAATAGAGATTGAGCAGAGGGTGTATTTAAGCAAGTCCTAAGCTATTCTTTTTCCCTGTTGCTAAGATCATGAAACACATGTGAATTTTTTTCATACACAGAAAGACAAAACATAGTTTAGAGTAACTTATTGTTCCATTAAACGACACAGGAATTCTGCAGCATAGCATAGTCCTTCATTTCCACCTTCAGACAGTACAGAGACCAGGAACTTCACTAGCAATTTATATTAGTAAAAAGTCTGAGATATACAATGCAGCTCTTCAAAGAAAGTTTCACCAAAACCGACCCCCAATATGTTCTACCGAGGGGGTATATATACAAAATATGAGATAAAATATCTAGGAGCTGAGTCATTGTGTAATAAATTACATCACCAACTCTGACAAGGGAGTAAATGAAATAAATAACTGCAGTAGTTAATATTGGTGTGCTAGTTGTCTTCTGTCAGACAAGTTTTGACTTCTTGGATCAACAAATTCGGTTGTAGGTGTGTCTTTAATATGCATTTTCTAGGCATGCTGTCTTAGTGCTTTGCTGAGTCACTGTCTTGATGCTTTCTGTAGTGCCTGTGTGTTTGATTCTTTGCTGACTTGTACTGTAAATGAAATATGAAGCTGACAAAAGGAGAAAAATAGACCAAAATCACCTGGGCAATACTTCCAGCATTGATTGCCACCAATCAGCTGGGGGTAGCTGATGCCTTCTTATTTTTATGAGTGTTTCATCAGCTTCAGTATATCTATAGAAATTTGGAGGAACTTCAAATAAATGATTAATCTCATGCTCAATAAAAAATAGATTCTCCAATTTATCATAAAGAGGTTTCCCAGAGGGAGGTCCTGCTTCTTCTGTGGAGCTTGTAGATGCTGTAATCTGATTTTCAACATAGTTGTTGATTCTGGTGGTATATTGTTCACAGGACAACAATTTTCCAGCACCGGTCACTAGACTGGGAAATTCTCGGCTTTGTAATGTTGTTATCTTTGTTCTGAAGTCATTTATTTCTACTTGCATCTCCTGACATTTCCTTTCCAGAGTCTGTATGAAATTTCTCAAGGTTAGCACCTTCTTTGCTGTCAGGATAGTCTCTATTCGATTGTGGATGTCTAGAGCTACCAATGCTTCCTTAGTGTGAGTGTTCAGGAAATGGATCATCTTGTTGGCCTACTCAGGCATAATACCCAATGCTGCTCTGGCCTTCTGAATTTCAAATTGAGCCATGCCTATTAATTCAATTTGCTCATGTATAGCCTGAATTGATCGCTATTGGTCATTGATTGATTGGCCAATTTTGGCCCACAAAATACTTTTAATCTCAGCCAGAGTTTTGTCTAGAGATAGTTCTTTTTCTAAGGCTTTCAGTCTGGTCTCTAGGTCTTTTATTTCCCTTTGCTTCTCGGCCACTGTCATTTTGGACTTGTCATAGCTGGCCTCTAGTTTGGCCTCCTTTACTTCTGTCACTTGAATTTCAAGCTCCTTGACAACTTTCATTAGGTCCTCTATACTCATGCTGGATTCTGGTGCTGTTGTTGTTGCTGTTGTAGCATCTGTAATTGAGGTACCCGTTGTAGGTGCTGGAATGGCAGGAGGGGCTACTTCTATTTGTGTAGGAGGAGCAGGGCCAAGAGTTGTAGATGTTTGAGGTGGTTGGGAGGTTGACTCCCCCTATTTATCTTGTAAGGCTTTCTTGAATTCTGTCTCCATCTATAGTATTCTTTGATTCAACTTTATAAGCAAATCCATGGTATCATCAACCTCTTTTTCCTGTACAAGTTTTGCAGTTTGAGGGTGAATGGTTGCAAGTAGCTTTGCCTGCTTTCTGAGTGTAGCAATATCATCTTCCTTCTTCTTCATAAGGGCCTCGATACCCTTTCGATCCTTAGGATTGTGTCCTAGATCAACAATTATGTCCTCCAAAGTTTTTATTCGGTTATCCTTGGCAGTGGAGGACATCCTTTCCAAATCTAATTGAGTATTTGTATTTTTCAATGATTCTTTTAACTGATGGGCCAACATGGCCTTGTCTGCAAGTGTGGCATAGACCATTTCCCCTGTTTGCTTATGTAGTTCAATTTGATCCATGGAATGTATGTCCTTGGAGAGGACTTCCATGTTTGTCTTTATGTAATCTGCAGATGATTTGGGGTGTGGAACTTTAGGCTTGAAATGTGTAAAAATCATCTTGTCCTCCCTTATATCATAAGCTGCCATCAATCTTTGTTGCTTGGAGGATGTTGTTTTTAAGAATTGATCATAAAGTTGTATTCTCAATAGTTCATTCTGTGCCTTGATCTCCATGAAAGTTCCTTTGATACCAGCTGGCTGCTTGCCTTGTTGCCTGGAAGAAGACACCTCTGTACTATGCTGCATACCTTGTTCCTGCTGGAATGAGCTGGTAGCAGTCTGCTGGCTGGACTCTCTCTCTCTCTCTCTGTTCTGGCTCTCTACAATTTCTGCACTGATTTCTTCTTCGGCCTGAGGATCAATTCTTTATCTCTTGGCTTCTGGTTGCTGTGCTGACCCACTTGGAGGTGTGGGCTCCTCTCTATCCTGTTCTTACCTCTCTCCTCATTAAGAGGAGTTTGCAAGACTGGAATTTGTGATGTCTCATTATGCTATAGAGGGGCTTGCCCTTGACTTTGATCTTTGGAAGTGGTGGGTTGTTCTGTCTCTATTTCCTGTTGTTCATCCATCACTTCCTTTCCCTTTGCTGTTGCTGTTGTAGATATTTTTTGGGTAGTTTGTGCAATTGCAGCAGTGGATGTGCCTTCCCCAACTTGGTGTGGTAGCTTAAATGTCACCTGGTGAAAAGAATCCAAGTCAAGAGTTTTTTCTAAATCTTTGACATTTTGCTCCATTATCTCTTCTTGAGTGAATTCTTCAATTAATGTGTTTGGCACCCATTCATCCTTGTTGGCATATTGTTCAATTTGTGGAATTTGACAATGGTTAAAGGCTAATAGCCTATATTTGACTCTTCTAGCACTGATAAAGCCATCAGGGTCATAAGGGACCCACCAGAAACTCCTTTTTAGTTTAAGTTGTTGCCCCAGTATTTGATCAGCTTCTTGCCAACCTTCTTTCTTGTTCATGATAAAGGGGCCTAGATGGTCTTTGAATTTCAGGCTAGCTTTCTTCTTGGCACTATGAAAACGAGTGAGATCTGAGTTAATGAGTTGCCTATAGTATTCCAGGGCAAATAATCTCATGGGTACATATCGTGGGAGCCTGTATGGACAGGGCTCACAACCATAGATCCTAATGACTGTGTGATTTTGGTATAGATACCAATCACCTATTTTATAATTCTTACACAACTGCAATATTTTCTGCATGTCATATGACAATCTAGGAGGAGGAGTTCTTTTTAAGAGACATGAGACTGGATAAACAAATTGGTCAATGAACTCACAGTAAGAATATGGAGAGTTCTAGACTTGATGAAAAACTAATGACCAAAAGATAACAGACCTCCTTTCACCCTGTGAATCTAGCTTTTTGATGGGGCATTGGAAACTATCTAACTAATAGTACATGAACAAATGATAGATATATGATGAATATTTGAATACTGCCTCCCTGTCCAGCTTGAGCATTTGGTCATGCATTTTATTGCCAATGAAATTAGCATAGTTGTACTTAACAGTAGGGGGCTTTCCAAGGCTATATGCAGACAAGAGGACCAACACTGTTTCATCAATATGCTCACTTGTTTTGAAACCTAGCACAGAGGATATCATGTCTACAAGCAGCTTGCCTAACCCATTGAAATTGACATATAGGAAAGGAGGTGGCCCTGTAGGTTGGTGGTTTGCTCTCATGAAGGTCTTGGCAATTCTAGCAATCTCAGTGCTGGAGAGTTTGGGGCCTTCATCCAGCAAGTATTTCATGGAGAAAGGGATGAACAGTTGAGTCTATTTGAAATTCAGCATCTGATTGATGGAATCAGGAGTAATATGAAAGAGTATGCTCCCAGATGGAGACTTGACAGCTCTCAGGCTTGGATCATAATTTTCAGCACAAAGATGAATTATCTCATGGAAGATGTTTACAGAAGGCAAGAAATAGATGGGCAAGTTTGACTCCCAAATTCCATACATGTCACTATTGTTTAAGTAACTATTTCTCAGCTGGTAGAAGGTCTCCAAGTGGTTTCTGTCTCCCACCAAATCCTAAATTAGATAATCCCTGTCAGCTAAAGGCAGCTTTTCAAGCTCTTTGTTAGGTGCATTGATAGGAGCAACATTTAAAGTTGCTGGAGCAGCCATATTGAAATCCTTTCTGTGCCAGTACTTGAAACCAGGATTTAGTGCAACTATTGCAAACTGCAAACTGAATTTGTATTTGGCAGTAGCTTTTGTTGCTTTTAAAGTGCTTAAAAGGAGAAATTACAGAGTTTAAACAGACTATATCTTGGTTGATAGATTTGTGGGGCAACTATAGGGCAAATAGAAATGTCTTTGAGCTGAGTAGGTGGACTTTTGCAGAAAGAAATTTGGTGAGAGTGGTTGGTGAACAACTGTGTGAACCTATTTCGACAGCACGAGCTCTCAAAACCAATTTTTCAAGTGAATTTCGCGAACAGACGCGGGTCTACTAAGCTTTGTGGGAAGAGGAGGCTAACCAGAGAACTTAGACAACACTTGGGTACATAATTGGCTCAGTGTGGGTGTTTACAAAATTTTATGCAGGTAAAAATGGACAAAATGGTGAAAACAGGGGTAAAAAGGTTGACTGTGGGCAAATACCTAGTTTTCACGGTGCCGAGGATGTTGAGCTGGTACAATGGCGAGGAATTGAGTCGAATTTTCAGGTGGCAGCAGCTTGGATGGCTAAATTCTAGGTTGGGCAGCAAATTGACGTAAAATGGCATGCACAGCGCTGCGGAAATAACCAATGAAAATGACATAAAATGGTCTTTTTGCGTTGTTTTATGCAAATTTGGGAAATTTGGCGATAACGTCAGCATGACGTCATCGACGGGTCCCCGGTATGGTAGGATGACGTGGACTTCTGACGTGGGTGGTGAGGTGGCACAGGACACGGCGGCAGGGCGTGGACACGGGCAGATTAGGTGGCAATGGCACGACGGCATAGCGCGGATGCGGAGGTGATGTCACAGATGATGTGGCGTTGACTTCAAGGGGTGGAGGGTGGTATACGGTTCTCTCCCCGCACCACCTTTCGGCATGAGCGGTATCGGGAGAGGGGCCTCCAAACACACCGGGAAGGTGAAGCGTGGCGGGGGTACGGCGGTGAAATCGCCAATCCCCTGGACGCTAAACATTCGCCGGCTTGTGAATGAAAATGACCGCCCACCCTTGGATCCAGGGGGCCGATCATCGGATGGCTCGCGGGGGTTATGGGGTGGCAGAAGATTAACCGTGGAGCCCGTTGGGTTATAAAATAATAATAAATAAAAAATATAAGCAAGGGGTGGGTTTTAAACACTGGTTTAGCGTGGGTTATGTGAATGTATCTGTTTTATGTTTAATTAAATATATAAACAAACATTTAAACATTAGCGCAGCGGGGGGAAATGGGCTTTGTGAGCGGGCAACCCTATGGAGATTAATGTCAACCAAAATTTAGTTGATTCCATAGTGTTTAGAAGAGGGGAGGGTTAATATTATTCCCAAATGGACTAAATATTTCCCAATACTGACTTATATAGTTGTATTGCTATGGGTTGGGGTTTTAAATAGATTTTTGGGATTGCATTAGCTATTGTAGAATTAGGGAAGGGAAGCAGTGTTAAGGAGCTAAATAATAAAATTAGCTGTTAATATGACTTTGTGAAGTGAAAATGCAGGGGAAAATGCTAAGCTTATGAAATGAAACTTAGACACAGAAAAGGAATGGAAATCAGAATGATGATTTTTACCCAAGAAATGTGGCTTCTTTTCCTTTAGTCAACTGAGAATTTGACTTGGGACTGGTACTGGAATGAAGTGAAATAAGACTGTTGGGCAGATCCCAAGGTCTTTGGGGAGTTTAGTAAATGATCTTTGGGGGAAAAGGGAAATTAGTCATGCTTCCATTACTGTACCATCAGGCCATTGCCATGGTGTCAATGCCATGAATGAAATGATTCCTTCTTGATAAGCCAAATAATGATCACACACTTGCTTTCTGCAACCTCAAACTACTTACCCAGCCTAACAATCCTAACAATTTTTCTTCCTTGAGCTGGGTGCACTTAGATTGGCAAACCCTGATTATCTTTTCTTTTCTTTTAACTGCCCTCCTATCTACATCTACCCTTATCTCTTCCAAGGACCTATATTAAGTAGTTGGGCTCCTTCATTTCTCTGCCTAGCTAGTCATCTGCCAAGCTTGAGCTGTTTAGACAGGAATCATTCTCTATTCTGCAACAAACAATTTAAACATGACATGGTCCAAATTGAACTGTTGGGCCATCCATCAAGTATGATTAGCAGCAGTATTTGCACATTGTGATGCTGCCAACAAGATAGTAGTGGCATTTTGACTGGCCACTTTCCTGGTCTTTGATTTGGGGTTCATTTTCACTATTCTTTCTGACCAATTGATTTTCTTTGCTTTTGATTATTCTTTTAAGGCATACCCTCTTTTCATCTTTTAATTTTCCTAGTCTGTATACACTGCATTGTTAAAAACTAAACGTTGGTCATTCCAAAATTTATTTCTCATTTCTCAAGCCTGCAACTCATACATTGAGACCTTCAGTAATCAATCACTACTCACTATTGCACAACCTAGACTCCATATCAGGGAACCGCGAGGGTGAGCTTAAGTCTAGACTCCATATCAAGCAGTCACGAGCGTTTTCTCTATCCATACTCCGTATCGACCATCAGGTAGTTGTTCATCTCCTTTAGCGTGTGTTACCTTCAGGCTTAGCTGCTTCACTATTCAACAATCAAGATATGTTGGCAATTGGCTTAAATAATGGGTATATTACTACATTCAAGTTTCAATGTCGTTTTCAATGGCAAGTTTCAAGTTTCACTGTTCAGCAATCGAATGTTTGGTGTATTCCTTTGGTTATGAGTTTTCAAACCTATAAATGGGGATTAAATAGATTTTAAAATTGCACTAAGAAATGGTTTAATACCAGTCACCAACCAAGTAATCAAGCATCCCTTCCTTGGTCGATGTCTTGCCAACTCGAAAGCCTTTAACCATGCATTCACAACTTTGGGTATTTTTGTTCTTCTAGAATCTGTTATTGATGTATTGGTTTAGTTGTCTTATGCTAAACGAAGTTACAAATTCAATATTACAATGCAATATATGTTGATAATATTTCCTTTAGGTTGCATTTCCTCATATATACCTAATTGTGTTTCGAGGTCATAATAATATATTAGCTCAAAATGTGCTTGTGTTGCTGGATAGACTCCTATTTGATCCTTAACAAAACCTCATATCCTTAAAAACCAACCCTCTTTTTTGTGAATTTATATATGGAATTTTTAATTTTAATTTTTTATTGTGTTTTATAGGAGGCAAATTAAATAGAAGGCACAACTCCAACAATGTCGAGTGAGAAGGACTTTGCTTGGGCTTATTGTGACAAGATTCTTAGAGACCCCTAGCTCCTTTGCAAATTTTGCAAAGCGAAATGTTGTGGAGGCATTTATAGATTGAAGTACCACCTTACACAAATATCGGGCCATGATATAGGTCTTTGTAAAAATGTTGAAAAAAAATTCAAACACCAAGAAACCTTAACCCTTGATATGTTGAGTCAGCATAATGAAAAGAAATTAAAAGAAAAAAAGAAAAAGAAATAGGAACTCCTAAAGTTGACAATTTTTCTTCCACTACCCCATTGTCATCTCCCTCTGTTGAATCCTCAATGCAATTCCCAAGTTTCCCAAACATGCCTCCAAGTCCAAGTCAAACTCAAGGCCAAATGAATCCTCATGCATTCAACAATGGAGGTGGAAACCAATATGCTTCTAGGCATTCCCCCTCACATGCTTCTAGGTGGAAACCAATATTTTGTCACGTTTTGGATGTCCAAGTAAGTTAATCACAGATAATGCAGCAGCGTTTAAGTCAAAAAGGATGATTGAGTTTTGCTATAAGTACAATATTAGCTTGGGAAATTCAACCGCATACCACCCTCAAGGAAATGGATTGGCAGAGTCATCTAATAAATCTTTGGTCAATATCATTAAGAAATTGTTGGAAATCAGTAAAAAGGGCTGGCACAAGAAGTTGATAAATGCACTATGGGCTGATAGGGTGAGTCAGAAAAAGTCTATTGGTATGTCTCCTTTTGAGTTGGTGTACGGAATATACATGGTTTTTCCTACTTCGCTTGTTGTCCCGGTAGTCAAATTGCTTCAAGAAGCTGGTAGTGAGGACGATCCTATGCAGAGAAGGATTAATCAGATGATTCATTTACAACAGACACGGGAGGAGGTATTTCAAAACACTTGCAAATTGCAAGAGCACATCAAAAGGATTTATGACCGGAAAGCAAAGGCAGACAGATTTCAGCTAGATGAGGTAGTTTTGAGGTGGGATGCCTGTCATGAAGACAAGGGAAAGCATGGAAAATTTGAAAATTTATGGAAGGGTCCTTACAAGATTGCAGCATATCATGGCCAAAATGCTTTTCTTCTCAAAGAGATGAATGGAGATGAATGTCTTGGAGGGCCGATAAATGGTCGGTTATTAAAGAGATACTACTTCTGAGTATTTTTCTGCCCATTTCATCATCATTGTACATATCATTTTACTTTTGTTCTATTGCACATGTAAACTAACTTATCATCTTCAGTTTCGGGCCCAAGGTGAAGGCTATAATTCTGAAAAGGAAGGTTAGTTAGTCTAAGTTTGTCAAGTCAGTTGTCAAAATCTTTTAGTTTTGAGTCTAGTTTGGTCAAAGCAGTTTTTGGTTTTTCAGTCAAGTTCTCAAGATTTTGTGTCGAAATAATGACTCCATCACCTAATGGATGAAGGCATTGTCTAGCTCTTACAGAGATATGCGGTTCTTGGCATCTCCAAGGAGCTACCATCCCCATTGGAGCCAATGTTAGAGTTGGTCTAATTATCCCTTCGTCAGAGATCAAAGCTCTTTTGCATTTCATGTTTAGGTGTCTCATCTGTTTTGATCAGTTGCATTTCGTTAGGCATGCCATAACTCTGATGGAGCGGTTTGTGTCACTCATTCCCCTCGTGCTTGGCACTGTTGGTTCAGGTCTATTCATTAAAATAAGTCTTCAAAGGTCATTTACAATCATGTTTTAAATTCTGAGGTCTTAGGTCTAGGGTTGAGTCAATTTTGTCTTGAAAAGTCTCAGAAGACCAGCAGGCCAAAGGGATGTCTTTGTTAGATCATCACTTCAAATAATTTTCATCATTATACAGCTGAATTAGGAATTCTCTTCAAAGCTCTGTTTTGAAGATAAGTCGCCACCTCATTTTTGTAAAAATTGTCAAAATTTTCAGTTCCTCAATTGTTCAAGTGCAACCTTGGTCTCCTTTTCCAAAGCATATCAGAGCTATCCCTGCAAAAATTATCAGAGAAAATCATTATTTCAACCAATTTTAAAGGGGAAACCAAAAAGGTCAGAGCCTATTAATTTTGAAAAAGTGTCAGCAACCAAACATAAGAAAATGGGTTTTCATTAAGCAAAAATAAAAAAAGGAGGCTATATCAAGTCATTTCTCCTCATTTGCAACCCATTCCACATTTTGAGAGCCAAGAGCATCGTTCAAAGGCGAGTTTGCAAGTTCGTGAGCAGTTTGGGTCAGTTCTAGGGCGCGCGGCGCATCAGGATAGGCGCGCGGCGCATCAGACAACAATTTCCAGTGTATTTTAACACGCGCGCAGCGCATCCAGAGCGCACGGCGCGTTGGGTGAGGCACGCAGTGCATTCAAGTTTTGCCTAAAAAACAATCAAAAAACCTCTCCTCACGTATCAATTCGCAGGTAGGCCTACACTCATAGCTTGTTCTTGGTTTTTGGATGGTTTATATAAATAAATTATGATATATTTGTCATGAAAACCAAGTGTAAAAACCCTCCATGTCCATCAAAGTTGCTGTAAGGATCTAAATCCCAAGTTTGCTGTAAGGTTTTCAAAATACATGTTGCCAAGGTTTCTTATTTCCCTTGTTTCCCATTTCCTATATTCCCCAATATTTTTTCCAATAATTCCTCATCAAACCCTAAACCTTCCTCCTACTACAACCATATAATCCCTACCTTATTTCAAAACCCTAAAAAATTTCAAAATTCCCATGCCCTTTCCCTTCTCTTTACCATTTTCCCATTTTCCTAATGTTGTCATTTTCCCATTTCCCTAATATTTTCCCCTCCTAACAATTTCCTTGTACATTTATGTCCCCTTGGTCACAACATTTTGATAAAAGGACAAAAAAGTCAACAGTCAAATTTTGGCACACAGTTCTATATCAGCATACATATATATTCCAACTACCTTTTTTTTAAAGAACATGTCAGAGACCGAGTCAGTATATGAGCAGGAGTATGATAGTGAATCTACACCAGAGGTCAATGTACCTAATGTGCCAGGGAGGTATCACAAAGGTGGCAAGAGTGGACAACATGTTAGGGAGGAGCCTACTTCTTTGGCTCAATTGCAAGCTTGCCCACTTGCAATGGATTGTTTTTGGCGCCAATCATGTTACCAATATTGTGAGATGATCTCACAAACTCAGCATCATCGAGAACTAGTCCATCTATTTGTCCTTAACCTACAGGATGGTCATGTAAACCTTGCTGGAGTGGATTTTACCTTGTCACCCGACACTATTGCTCAGGCCACCGGGATACCAAATGTAGGGGAGGAATGTAGCAAACGCCAGATGCTGGACAGGTATTACTATGAGCCATATATCAAGCCCAGATATATCAGACACTTGAGCATAGCCTTTCCTTTTAGATACCTAAAAGATGAGTTTCCACCGTTGATGAAACTCATTATTTGGTATTTCAGCTGTGAGGGTAGATTCTCGCGTCTCTACGCGTACCATGTTCATTTGTTGATGCATTTCACACGGGTACGTATGATGAACATTCTGTTTTTCATGTGTCGAAACATAGAGAGGATGGTGCCTCTAGTATAGAGGAAGAGCCCGGCACATCAGCACAGGAGCATATATCACTATGCATTGATCAAAATCATAGTGATGCATTAGTTGGCACAACAGGGTATGACTTGGGAGGATTTCATCTCCCGTGATTACTTTTCCGCGCTACAGCCTCCTCCAGAGATAGTTCATGATGAGGTAGGGCCTTCATAGTAGTTTGACATTCCTGAGACCGAGCATGTTGATGCTCCAGTATATGTGACATATCAAAAAGGCCACAGGGCCTTATTTGCAGCCGCACGACGAGTACTATCTCCACCCGGGGTGGAAGGGGTCTCGTTGACATCATCAACAGAGCGAGTATTATATCCACATCATGTGGAAGGGGTCTCGCCTCCGTCTTCAGCACAGGTACAGATTCAGGATAGCGGCAAGAGACCCATGGTTGATGAGGGTCCTTCAGGAGGTTAGGATATGGGTATCATTAATGTTGATGCTAGCTCGCCTAACTCGGAGCTCAAGGAGATCATCCGAGAGAAAAGGGCCGAGAATGAGTCGCTACAAAAGAAATTGTAGATGGATAAATGGGTGATCAACTACTTAGAGTAGCGCAACAAATAGCTAGAAGATGAGCATGAACTTTATGAGCTGCGAAAGATTCGGGAAGACCGGTAATTGGCTCGAAGAAGATCCGGTGATTTGACACCCATTGATCGAGAATCAATGCTCATCCGAGTGAACACTCATTTGGAGAAGTTTTTGGTGAAAGCAAACAGGGACAAAGACATGCTTCACCACATGAAGACTCGCTATTGGGCTCGCATGCATGTTTGCAAAGCGAGAATGAAAATCCTCAAGAGGTGTTTGAGCAAAGCGCAAAAACAATGCAAAAGGCCTAATCCGCTTCGAGTTTTCGCTGAGGCTTCATTAGCTGAGCATGATACATGATGGAGGGTCTTCACTCCAAATTTGGGCAAATTTGGAGAAAATTTTGTCGTTTCAAAATTTTTGGTTTGCGAAACAGGCTTTTTAGCTCTACGCGTCGCGCTCAGCGCGTGACCCATAAGATGGGGAGGTCCAAATCTCAGATGGCTTATAGTTTTGGATTTTTCATGATGAAATACACATGCTCAGCCATTTCCAAGACATTTCATCAAGTTCTGGGTGACCAAAAGGCTCAAAAACATCATGAAAATCACCTTTTTGCCACTTTTTGCACCAGCTGGAAGTACTTCTGGGAGAATGCACTTTTGGAGGGTCAAATGGACACCAAATCAAAAACTTCCACTTGGGTTAGAAAGTAGACATCCAAAGATTTCCAACAAGCCAAACTTAGTGCAATTTGGATGCTGGGAAGTGCCCCAAAAGCAGGTGGAAAGGTGCATAGTGCACAGGGCTCACGCACGCGGCACACAGGGTTTTTTGGCACAGTTTTCCTCCTCAGCGCAGCAGATGAAGCCAGTTTGACCAGTTTTGACTTGTGATGGGATTTTTCACCCTTCTTGATGTAATTAATGGAACTTTATGTTGTTTTGACACTTATTTACCTATTCTAGATTATTCATTCATAAAATAGCAAAAATGTAATGAATGAATTGGTTTCCTAGCATATAGAGGCAAGTTGTTTTGATTGCCTAGATTGTAGTGCTTAGTTTAGAATTGGTTGAAACAGCTCCTAGGATAATGAGCTCCACCCCTAGAGGTAAGGAAATGTGTTGGCTTCCCTATATTATGTACTTTCTTAGTCATTTTCAGGTTTGGACTCTTGGGAATAGCTTGACACTCTATTGTACATATCTTATCTGCATTTCTGGCAAAGGAAAGACCAGGGTTTTGAGCACTATTTGGGATTCATGTGGATTTATGTGTTGATGGTGTTTTTCTCTCAGTACTTTTAAGTTGTTTATGTGTACCACTTTCTTTATTTAATCTTTTGTAATTAAACAAATGAAGTGTTAAGGTAGAATCCAGGAACTTGCTATGCTCTGCCTCTAAATTTGTTTAATTTTCTATGTTTTCTTCAGTTTAAGGAGAATCCTTGAGAATTCCTTGATCTCCTTAGCTCCTCACCAGTCTGATCTATCCATATCACTTGCTTTAAGGCATCAAAACAATCGCCTATCTTGCCCTAAGTAGACCTCTGCAAAAACTGTGCCTCATCCCCGCACCCAAATTTGCCTTTCCCTTGAATTCAACAAAACCTTTAAAAATCAATTCTAAACTCTTTGTGCTTAATAACTAGCCTAAAATTATTCATCAATTCAGTCA
>APFE030711652.1:5963-16092 GCA_000404065.3 Pinus taeda
GGTGCGTACTACTAAAAAATTAAGAAAAACTAAATTCTAACTTAACTCTAAGCTAACCCACCCAAATACACAGTCAAACAATCAAAAACCAAAAAAGAAATGACTCTTTTCAGATCAAAGTGTCACTCGAAGGAAAAATCAATCACATCAATGGAGTCCCCAGTGGAGTTGCCAATTTGTCATGCGGAAAGAGTTAATATTGCGGAAAAAACCAACCTCCCTAGAAGCATAAGACTTTCTAGTGACAAACAAGACAATTAAGAGCAATCCTTCTCTAAACATGCATTTATCACACAAGAAACCAAGTGTTTTAGATCCTACCTGTAGTCCAACGTTGTTGTATTAGTCTAGCCTCGTCGATCCAGATGAGCTCCTCCTTCACTTCGAAACCTGCATTCACTAACAATCAAACGATTACAGAGCACTTGAATAAACCATAAAATAAAACATATTCAACATATAGACCAAGGAGTATATGAAACAATTCATTAATAACAAATCATTGAGAAGAATGGACTTATTTGTATTAATAGGAACAAAAGAAACCATTACAACCTGAGCCTTGGTGTTGTGCAAGTTCCTCCCAGGGTCCAGCAAGAGTTTTCCTTTACTTTGATAAGCTCACCCACTTCCAAATGAAACAAGAAAGGATGGGAATCTCTCCTCACAATCTTCTACAAGGAAGTCCTAATTCCAGCAGCATCTACCCTTTGGAATGTTCAACTTTCAACCTCTCCTCCTCTGGCTCAATGCCTGTATTTATAATGTTCTAGAGGAAGTTAATCATGTCCAACATCAATGGGATACTCCCCTCTTTTGGATGGGGTAGTTCCTCTCTTGATGGGATAAGTTCCTCTTTCATAGGGATGCATGAACCATCTGGAGGCGCTCAATACACGTCAAACAATTTTCTAGAATGCTCTAGAAATGACCACAAGTAACTTTTTTAAGATGAAACTCGCGCCTTTTGACCTTTACAGGAGTACACACCCATCCCTTGACTTATAGAGCGTACAAGTACGTAGATACAATGAGCTTGGGATGCGTACACGCAGGCAAGGTAGAGAGAACCTGCGTACCCAGAGATAAACATGATTTTTAATGACTTTCTCTCTTTCTTGAAGTTTGACATGGATAGAAGAGGTATAAGGCTTGATAAGGAACATAATATGACTGTTGATGGAGTCATATCAACTGCAGATAGTCATGGTGACAAATTTCAGTGTAACAGTATGCTTATTTTTTCTTCTCTGTTGTCGTCATTTGCATAGTTGAACCCTCAACAACCTTACTCGTACTTGCGTTGAGATCTAAAGGGGTGAGCCAGTCACTTGGCCACTTGCTGCTGACCCCTGCTATATCCTCCTCGGCCACCAAGTAAGGCAACTTGCTCCATGTCCTCATGGGATCCCTCCTCATGCGAATATACAGATTGTGGAAATTTTCTTTGAAGTCAGTTATGGTTTCATACTACACGTACAATGTGGGTGATAACCTCAGCCTCTTGTTGATCATCATCCTTTGTTACATCTCAAAAAGGACCCAAAAGATCTTTGCCTCTGTGATGCGCATGGGGTCGCTGGTAGCCCAGAGCAAAGAAAACTTCGATGCCTCTGGAAGGTCTAATTCATGTGGAGGAAACTGACTCTCCTTAGGGTTCCTCCAAGCCACCAATGTTATCAATAACAAAAACTAGGCATAATGGAATTCCTTTCCCTAATCCTGGGCCTCTCTGCAATTCTCCAGAAACTCCTTTCATAAATACTGAGTCCAATTATACTAGACTCCTTTGGCACATTGCACAGCCAAAGAGATAATCGGTGTTCGTACATCATCTGCATGACACTTACGCATTATATTCCCTGCTAATATTTGCGCGATAAACTACACTACAGGATCTAAGATAGAGCAGATGGAGTATCTATGAATCTTCTTTATTAGGACAAACTCGCTCTTCATTTGGTCTATGAGCTTCTTTTCCTACTTTTTTCCTCCAAATGCCTTGGTAGGATCCACTCCTTGATATGGAAGCAATGTAATCCAGTGGATTAACATGCCTATGATCATGATGGGTTCTCCCATTCAGAGACACTCATCATGCACTAGCGTGAGTAATTGGCACACACATATAGTGTTTATGTTGGTTTGACTCAAGTGCGACACCCAAAGCATGTTTAGGAAACGCGCGATGCCAACGCCATCTACCCATTTCATTGGCTCCATCTGCGTGACCTTTGACTCTTCATAATATACATTGGAGAGGTATTTTCTCAGCGCTAACTGAGGGAATTTATCATGGTCCCCTAAGTCCCAATCCTCCATCTTGAGTGTCGGTATGTAGGCCAATAATGCATGTCAAACACCAGCTTCTCCAGCAATAGTGGCATGGGCACCATGAACATCACGTTGTTTGGATCCTTTGGTACTTTAGTCATGGCCTTTCGTGGTGGAATATACTTCGACAGCTGAGCCATCGGCTCACCCTCCTCAACATCAATTTCCTCTACACCTTTGCATAGTTCTTCTTCATCTAAATACATTGGTTCTGTCGGTTGTTGAGCTCGATCCATATTCCCCTTTTGGTGGATTTCCATGGGGTTTTTCCATAGTGACTGCCTCACTAGGACCTACTGAGGCTTCTTCTCCTTCTTATTTGCTACCTTGGATGCAAAAGGCTTAGATCTAGGAGACCTAGGCACCATTGCCAGAAATCTTGCAGGGATAGATGGGGTTTCCTGTGCCTCAGGGGGAGTTGCAGCCATTTTTTCCAGAAAACTCTTAAGAAAGTATTTAGGCACATTTCCGAACCGTAATCGTGAAAAGATTTCCTCCCAATCTCGCTAAGGCATATAGTTTTGCTCTTGGCACAAAGCATGGTGAAAAATATTAAGGCAGACTCTCGAGAAGAAAAGTGTTCGAATGCGAAGTGGCATGCCATATTTATAGATGAATTTGAATTCAAATCCAATGGTTCCCTCCAATTTCAAATCATTAATGCATATTTGGTAGTAGATTTCCAAAGATATGCTCCATAAATGCATCTTCGCCGCTCCTTTCAACAAAACTTTCACCATCCAATCATCTACAGTGCTTCCAATAGTCACTTTTTGGCTAGGTTGCACGACACCTAACCTTGTGACACAACTCCTTCGATGCAGCTCCCCTCGGTGCCTTACTCCAATCCATTGCACAACACCCTTACTTTGGCTTTCCAATTTTTTGGAAGTGTAGTTTATAGTTCTATACTTCCTTGTAGTTTCCTAGTGTACTAAGACTATCCCACAATTATATAGTCATTGTGTAGGGGCGAGATCACCCCTATACAACTTCAATTTCCTACCATTTAATTTTCCTAGGAATAAGTCCCCATTCAGCTTCATGAGCTAAACTGCACGACCATCTGTAATTTCCTTAACAACATAAGGTCCTAACTAATGCATTTGAAATTTCCGGAGGAATTTTGTAAATTTATTGTCATAAAGAAACACTAAATCATCAATCTTGAAGGTGCGTTGTTTTATATGGCGATCATGCCATTCCTTTTCACGTCCTCCTCCACCTGTTGATGAAATCATGTTAATAAGCGATCCTCTTCCAGTTCTACCAGTTGTGTGAGTTTCTCCTCCATAGTATCGTGATCAACCATGTCTGCCAATGCTGCAATCCGCAAATTGGGCACAATATATTCCATGGGCATTATGCTCTCCTTCTCGTATACCAATCTAAATAAGGTTTGGCCTATCAACTTCTTATTAGTAGTCTTGTACGCTCAAAGCACTGTCGGTATGTGCACATCACAGTCATTTCGCTTCTCGTTGGAGAAATTTGTCCAAGCACTCTCTAGAATTTTATTGAGGGCTTCTACTGTACCATTGGCTTGAGGTGATAACGCGTACTCTTCCGATGATATACCTGGAATTCCTCAAGCATCGTAGCAATTGTTTCATTTATGAAGTGTGTGCCCCTATCACTCATTAAAAGTTTAAGGCATCTGAACCGAGAGAAAATAAACTTGAAGATAAAATTCGCGACTGTAGTTGCGCTGTAGTATCTGACAGGTTGGGCTTCTGCCCACTTGGTCAAGTATTCAGCCATTGTAATAATATATATAGCCCCCACCTTTTTCCCTGGTGGTTGAATTGGACCCACCAAGTTTATTTCCCACTTATCGAACACCTGTAACGTCACTTGCAGATTTAGTGGAAATTCATCCCTTTGTGATGGTCTCCCCGTCCTTTGACAAACACCACATGCCCTGTAATAGGTCTTAGAGTTCTTATGCCCCGTAGGCCACCAAACTCCTACGTGCAGGATCTTCTGCGCAGTCTCTCTCCCTATGTAATTTCCTCCTTCTACTCCTCAATGTGCTTCTGCAAGAATGATTGGTCATTCATACTCTAAGACATATCTGTGCAATATTTCATTAGAGCCCATTTTGTATAAGTGTCCACTGATCACACAAAATCCAACTACCCATACCACAAGTTCTTTCTTCTCCTGCATTGAATATCCTTACGGGGTTGTACCTTGTAGACAACAATTAAACTATATCTGTGAAGTGATCATCTGCAACGCGAACAATGAAGAGTTGTGAATCAGGCAACCTGTCTTCCAAACTTGTAGGCTCATCACCTGTCTCAATCCATGAGAGGTGATTAGGACCAAAATTCAACATCCTGGCTTTACAATTACCTCAAAATCGTATTCCTGGAATATAAAAAACCACCTGCAAATCTGCCCCCCCAACACAGGCTTGTTGACCAGTTATTTTAGAGCAAAATGGTTTGTATACATCTTGAAGTGTTCTCCCAATAGATAGTGCTAAAATTTCTACAGCACATACACCATAGCTAGCCCTTCATGCTCTATGGTCCAGTAATTCTTTTCCATCTTCAACAACTTTCTACTTACAAATGCTATAGGGTGGTCAATGTCTCTATCACTTGGTTGGGTCAACACTGCACCTACCACAATAAAAGATGCATCTACATGAACAGGAAACTCCTTTTTCCAATTAGCAAAAACCAAAATGGGCACGGTGACCATTTCCTCCTTCAAAACATCCAAAATTTTCTAGAAATCCTCATCCCAGGAGAATTTTGCATCCTTTTTCAACAGTCTTTCCATTGATGCAGTTATTTACGCATATGCCTTGATGAACTTTCTATAATATCTAGTATGGTCGAATGTTGCGCATAACTTCTTAACATTCTTTGGGGCCTCCAAATTAATAATGATTGTTATCTTCGTAGTGTCTACCATCAATCCCTACTTGCAAACCACATGACCCAAAATTATTCCATAATATATGCATAATATGCACTTTTTTAGGTTAAGGGATATCTGATGTCTTCGACAGTTATCCAACATGAGGAGCAGACTAGCAACATGGCACTTTACCAATCCAAACATTGTCTAGTAATTAAAGTAGACCTCCAAAAATTTGTGGATAAATTCCTTGAAGGTTGCAATTACTACTCATGAAAATATTGAAAACGCATTCTTCAGCCCAAAATGCATTACAATATATTGAAAACAACCCCACTTAGTCGCAAAGGTGGTCTTACTTCGATCCTCCGATGTGATCTTGATCTAGTGGTACCCTGAGAACACATCCATGAACGAGTAGGCTTCCTGCCCTCCAACATTCTCTAGTACCTCGTCTGTAAATGACGTAGAGAATGGATCATGGGCACATGCATCATTTAACTTCCTCAAGTTTATGCATATCCGGATTTCATCCTGCTGCCTTTTTTCTTGAACTAACATGGGACTCACCCTGTCTAATTCCTCCACAGGTTCAATGATCCTAGCTTCCAACATCTTATCCAACTCCTTGCGCACTTTTTCCTTATACTTGGGATTTAATCAGTAGGGGTGTTGCTTTACGGGCTTCGCATCTGGCTTCAAACTGATCTTCATGATGCCCAAATCCCCTACTATCCCTTTTAGATTAGAGACATTAGTGGGAAACAAGTCTTGACACTCATCAAACAACTCTACAACCTTATCAACTGTATCTTCATCCCAATAGTCACCTATTTTCGCAAACTTTGACTGAGCTTCTGACCTAATATTCACTTGCTTGTTTTCTAAAGGCTCTGATATATCAGGGATATCTGCCTTAGGCCCCTCAACTTCGCGTTGTCCTTTAGACTCAATAATATTTATGTTTCTGGGATCTTCTTCACCCACCTCTCTGGTCACATTATAGCATTCAAGTGCATGGCACATCTACGTATTCCAATCTGGTTGTACCCACTCAATTAGCTCTTCAGCCAGTTTGAATATCACAACTTTAATTTCTTGCGGTGCCTCATCTATAAACTCAAACCCATATTCAAAGCTAAAAGTTAACATAAATCTCTCCTTCATGATATCCCATTCTGCGGTGCCATATCACAGCTCAGCTTCCAAATACTAGTTCATTGGGATGGTGTCCAAAGTATGACAAAAGATGTGAACCCACTCCTGCTATGGTTCTTCTCCATCACAAAAAATTCTCATGTGGATCATCCTTCCCTGTATATTTCTCCACCATCTGGGTATTGGCATACCCAAACCTCAACTTCATCATTCTCTAGTACTCCTTCCAATTGGCGAAGATTTCCTTGTGTGTATCCCACCAACAGGTAGGCATAACTCGCAATGCAATATCTAGAGCTTGGAACCAATGTTCTTATGATACATCCCTTTCAAACTTATCCAAAATCAAATTAACATCTTCTAAACCACTATAATAAGGTAAATTTCATACCTAAGTGGATATGCATCGGAGCGACTTTGTAAGCCTATTACAGCGTAGCGATGATACTTCATATAATCGGTTCTGCCAATGCTCAAGCTCCTCATCAGAATTTGAACTGGAGGAACTATCCCTATCCCAGATGACTCATCCATCCGCGGTGGGGTTGATCCATTCCTCATCATGTGTAGTGATCTTATAGATATTATCAATATCATTATCTTCTTCATAATCACAGATCGGTTTAGTATATCATGCACCTTCAGTTGGATCCAATGGAACATTAACCATGAGATCCTTCCTTTCGAATGTCATTCTGTACTTTTTGAGATGTATGACCGCGTCCATGTCAAACGCCCAATCGATTCCAAGTAGCATGGGACAGGGGTTGTTATAGTCGACTATCTTGATCACTTCAAAATCAGCTAGAGTGCTTGCTCCTTCAATATATACCATTACCCTGCCCCATAGGAATGATATTTTGTTGGTTCACCATGTGTAGCTGGATATGAGACCACTACAGCACAAGTCTCCCCATTCTTTCCCAAGTTTTCTTTGGCAAAATTTTTGCATTAGATCCCAGATCAAGAATTACTTGATCCATTTCGTACTCTCCAATCTACGCAGTCAGTCTCATCTCATGACCATTTCGCTTTGTGTTTTTGCCCACTTTACCTACTACGCTCTATTCCAGTAGAGGTTTATTTTTACCATTACAGTTATCTATTAGTTCTTGTATCTCTTCTACCGCCTTCCTATCCCTTCTAAGCTTCATGCAAGTCTTCAAAAATGTTGTCAATAACGAAGGGTCTATGTCCTACGTAACATCATTCCCTTTGAGCTTCTCCTGCCTTCCTAATGTAGAAGTTTATGAGAAGCTCTTTTTATCTTCCATAAAGGTTTCCTTTGCTTTTCTTAAATCAAACCCAACTTCCTTTTCAGTAGCCTTACTTACCCATCCATCAGCTTCTAACTGCTTCCCTTTATCAGCTCCAGTAGCTATACTGCTTCGCATCACAATATTGATATTAGGATCATCTTCGCAAGGCTCTTCTCTCATCATTTGGATATTTTGCATCGGTGGTTAGATGTGAGTCTTCTTTTCGTTCATCTTTGCTATAATATTTGGGCAATATTTTATGACATGGTCAAACTACCTACAATACTGACAGGAGGGGTGTGTCATATTCTGATAGTCATGTGCAAAATTACCTGCCTCCCCATAGTTGTAACAAATAATCTCTCCATGACCCCTTCTAGCTCCTCCTCCTCAGCCTCTTCATCATCCTTGGAATCCTCTACGAACTACACCCATGCCTTGATCTTGAGGCTGATTTTATGCCTACATTCTATATGTAGGGGTCCTTTCCATCATTAGTTCATAACTTCGGCAGTTGCACTCATCATGACCTACCAATTTGTAGAAAGTGCAGAAAAAGTTGTTCTGGGGTCTATACAAAATTTTGCAGAAGATGACAATTATTCATCGTGTGCTTCCCAAAAATTTGAAAAATAGCACACCATAATGCTACTCCTGTACTCATCCCAACGATTTTTTTTGGCTTTAGGGGGACAGGGTTTCCCCCTATAAGATAATTATAATAGACTGGGCAGTGGTCCTTATCATGACCATGGCCTTTGTATTTCAGACACCAAACCTTTGTGTGCACCTCTGGCTAGACTTCTTTTCCCTTCTTGAGGCTCTATAAATCCATATGTAGGCTGGCCAATTGTGACTGAATCTGTTGTACCCCCAGATTTCTATCCTGCACAGGTGAAGCCTCCAATCTCATGGCAATCTCCAAAGCTTCAGCTTGTGTTCCTATTTTCTGTTACAACATTGATAATCTTAGATGAGGCAATAGCAAAGAAATGTACCAGTATTTGTGCTGATGGTGTGTGATACCCATGTTAGCCTGTTGAATCAGACACTTAAGTCTTTCATCAAAGTCCCATGCGGACTCATTTACCCTCTGCTTGATCTCTTTAAACTCTATCACTAATTGGGCTTGCAATTTAGGTTTCTTAAACTCATTGTTCAATGCTTGTTGTGTTTCTAGCATAGTCGCATTGGGTTTACCCAAACAAAACTTGATATACCAACTGAGCACTCTATCTTGTAGCGTTGTAACCAGTGACGATTTCTTCATGTAGTCATTTGTAATCTGTTGTGCCTTCCATACAACATCTACTACAAACCAAAATTTCTCAGGGTCTTCAGTCCTAAAACCCTTAAACACATGCATATTCATCACATTTTGCATGTTGAATGATGGAGGTGGAGGTGGAAGCAGTGGTGTAGGTGTGTGAGGTGGAGTTGCGGGTGGAGGTGGAGTTGATGGATGTGGTATCCCTACGATACCCTGGTTCATAGTCTACATCGCACCTCACAATGTCTTCAGAATATTTCTTTCGTCATCACTATCAAACGATCCCAACAACGAACTATATTGGACACCAGAATCTGGGTTCCTTCTGAACCCTCTTCCACTTCATGTAGTCCCTAACATCAATTTAAAGGCATAAACTACTTTTCACACAATAACATTTTAATCCATGTCTTCAAAGATTGTAGGTACTTACCTTTTGGCCCCTTAATAAACTTGTGCTCTTCTTTGCTATAACTAGTGGACGTATCGATCGCGAACTCAGTAATCAATCCTCCCATAATACTATTGATCCCAATAGATGACAACTCACGCAATTTTTTTTTTTTTTTTTTTTTTTTGAAGCCTCCAAGCACTTCACCAGTTCCGGGGTCCACACAATAGGGTCATCAAGCTTCCACGTACCATGACTGTCTGCCAATTTAGACAACCACTTGTGTAATTTGCAGGGAAAAAAGGAGAATAATATCTTGTGTTCGTCTGTGAATAGGTATCTATTCAACGATTCTTCCTTTGACAGGCGTGAATTCCTATTTTCCTGGTCTGCAAACACATGGAGTTTTCAATCTATCCACTTTTTGATCTCTTTCTTAGTAAGGAACCACTTATCACACATCCCTCAAATAGATCTCAATCCCAGCAACAAAACCATTTGTTGGTTTGAAGGGTCCTGACCCAGGTTCAAGGTGAGTTGCGCTAACCAAAAAAACCCTAAATTGTTGGCCCTTTCAGCAACTACTCGCATCGTGAAGGTTGTAGTCTCACCTAAAGCAATATTGGGGAATGATAAAACCAGGTTTCTGCATCCAAAGAGGCTGGTATACAAACAAGAAGAGCAATAGCAGAAGCTTCAAGCTATTTGGCATTACTCTCCTCCACTGAGCCACAAAATGTAAAAGAGGCATGCAAAGATGAACGCTGGGTTAAGGCAATGGATGATGAACTTGAGCAGATTGAAAAGAACAACACTTGGGAGTTGGTTCCTAGACCAAAAGAT
>APFE030711664.1:0-40802 GCA_000404065.3 Pinus taeda
GGGTGAATTAGTATTATCAAACTCTTTCAATATACCTTTCAAATTTATCCTTTAATTTATTCTTCAGATGTTGTATGTCAGTACCATATAATAATGAACAAGAACAAGAAAAACAGATAGTCACACCAAAGAACACTAGATATAAGGTGGAAACCCAATGTGGGTGAAAACCACCTGCTGCAATATGTCTCTATCTTCTTTCAATTAGAAACTTCTTTTTACAATGATTTTGTATTGGTGCAGTCCTTTACCAGTACGCAGGCTGCAACCTGCTGAGAGCTACAACCCTCTCTCGTTTTCCAGACTCTTCTGAAAGGGAGCTACAACCCCCCTACTTCTTTTCTTCCAAGGACCACGTTTCATTAATTTTCAGACTGGATCCATGAACATCAAATAATCATCAAGTACATGTGAATCAACCAATCTCCTTTTACAATCAACCAATGAATCAACCAATAACCTCTCAGAATGCAGTAACCAGAAAGTCAATACCAGTAATCTAAACCCAGAACTCTGCAGCAATAGATAAAAGGCAGCCAACAAATATTTTAAGAAAAGTTCGCAACTTCACCAATAGAAACCTACGAATATCCACAATTCTTCTGTGTCTAGACTGCGCAGCTCCACACCTGATCCTTCTTCCGCTCTGCGTACCTCCGCACCTACCCCTTTTGCTGCACTGCGTACCTCTGCACAGATCCGCACCTAATCCTTCTATTACTCTGCGTACCTCTGCACCTGTGCCTTCTACTGCACTACATATCTCCGCACCTGCTCCTTCTGCTGCGTTGCGTATCTCCGCACTTGCGCCTTCTGCTGCACTGCGTACCTCCACACCTGCTCCTTCTGTTGCACTGCGTACCTCCGCACCTGCGCTGTGGATTGCCTGCAGACCTCCGATATGAGCCAAATTATCAGTCCTCCAATGTGCCACAGACTGTCAGATCCACAGATCTGATCATGTGCCAATGAGATCACGACCTATCAATAGATCCGCCTTACAATTTACAATTTTCACCTAGATTTAGATCTAGCTTTTCAAACCGATCACCCAAAACTTTAGATCTTCAGATATTCAATATTCAAAAATTATCTATCCAAATGACCTCCTTTCCTTTTTATAGGTAAGCCCTTACTCAAACCATGGATCAAAACCATAGAAAGCCAATACAAGGAACCCAAAACTGGGGTTCAATATTTTAGATGCTATACCACGGACCAAAACCATAGATCATCCATGTCGGACTAAATACCATGGAGCAATCATAAAATTCCCACATGCGCGTGCTTCTCTGCATTGAAGTGAGTGAATTTGAGGTCTGCACCTTTTGTTCGGAGTACCTGCGGGTATGACCACACTTCTTGTTCGGGGCAGCTGCGGGTCTGTAGCTTTTGTTAAGCGCACCTGCGAGTATCTCATTTTCTATAATTTTGAGAGCCTGAACAGTGATTTGCCATTTGAGTGAGTTGCCATCAAGTACAACACCTGTGCCATAGCGCCAAACCTGAACCATAATGCCAACAATTAATTTATTTGTCTTTAATCAATAGTAGGTTAATAATTGTTCTGTCATTTTAAAGGAAAAAGACAAATATTTCCAATGTAAAAATCTTGCCGTATAGGCAGAACCAAATACATGAATAGTTATGTAACTATAAGGCTTACAACTGAAAAAGTAACTACACAGTTCAAGTAACTATAGACAGAGGAAATAAATGTAACATCGAAAATCATTGACGAGGTTCATCATTTTGCATACAGTAATAAAAAGACAAAACAAGTTTATTGTCCATCCATCTGTAACAATTCTTCATACTATGTATCTATATTTCTTAACCATTAAAAAATTTAGAAATGACAAACAAAGTGCAGGCATACAGCTTTACGCATTTCCTCTCTTAAAGAACAGAGTACTAGCAGGTCGAACGCATACAAGTTTTCAAGATGAGAATGGACAAACAGTGAACAAGCCCGTGGCCGGAAGAATTCAACGCAGCATAACCAATTGAACGAGAAAACAAGAACCTGAACATCGATTGGACTAACCCTAAACAAAGGTAACTCGTGACAGTCTATTCAATATCATTTCTTTTCATTTCCAACAGAACAAAAAAACATATGTTTGTTACCACATAGTAGTTCAATATTACATTACCGGAGAAAGTAGAAGACATAATGTTCATGAAACAGAGCAAACCCTAGTCAAGGGTTTGACATCGTAAAACCCTCGTGTCCAACCATACGGTTCAATGAAAGCAAATTACAAAACTGGAATCGTAACAGAGGTGAGCCCAGGTTGTATAACGACACAAGCAAGAGCTAAACAAATGAACGCTGAGGTGCGGCCAACAGAAATTACAAACCCTAGTTACAACCCTACAAGACTACGGTGACAGAGCCTACCAGAAAGGAACCAGAGGGTTTGAGAACTGAAGAGTTGAAGCCATCCATGTCCAAGGTCAGACTTTGACCTGCGAGGCTGGAGCAGGCAACTGTCAGTCCAGTCACGCATAAAAGAAAACAAGAGAAATACAGTTTGTGCAAAGAAAGAACGAGACCCTTACCTGAGGATGCGTTTGTACAAATAAAATGCAAGCTATTGAGCCATAGAACATGGAAGTCACCTGAGACGAAGGAGTAAAGCATTCATTAGCACTGGAACCAGACAAAAGCAGTAATAAAGCATGGAAGGATAAGTTACCTGAGGAACAAGAGCTGAGCGAGGCCATCGTGCCTATAACTTGAGCATGTGGAGATGATAACGAATAAGTTTAGCAGTAGAATCATAGCAAAACAATCAAACAGTAGGATAGTAACAGTTGAGAACCATACAAAACAAACCAGTGGTCGATTCCATGCTCGAGTAGATAAAATAACAAATTGTGCCAAGAAAATGAATAAACCAACCTCCAGAACGCGTGATAGGGCCGCACAGCAGAGAACATAGTCACCAACAACACAGGCAGAGCCTGTAGTTCAACATTCATTCGCAGACAGAACAAAGAAAGACCATTACCAAAGAAACCCGCGCGGAGTTCACCTTGCAGAGTAGAAACTCGAAATGACAAAATGCCAAAGGGTTTTCCCAAAATGAACTAGCATGAAACGAGGATCGAGGTAGGACAGATCAGCTGTCGCAATAATAAACCGCCATAAATGATTTCAACAACCACGGAAAATATCTGTTGATTACAAGTGTGATTAAAAGCCTAATCATAAACCAAATCCAAGTTAACAATCAATGCCGGACAGTCCTTGTTTTAAGTCATACATTGGAGTTTGGGCTGGGTCCCATCATAGTGGTATCAAAGTAGAATTTAAAGTCAGTTTGAGAAATGGAGGTAGGAAGGTGAGGTCGTGGTAGAGGTGTTCAAAGGACAACAGAGGAAGGACTGAGAGAGGAGATTAGGATCCTTACTGCCCATTTGGAGGCAGTTGAGGTAGGGAGAAGAAGGGATCCAGAGATAGGTGATTATAGTGAGGAGGTAGTTGAAGCAACAACAGATGGATCGGATGGAGATTGCCCAGAAATGAGACTGTTGAGGTCAGTCTTAATGGCAAGCAGTAAACCCAAACCAGAACTCCCAAATTATGATGCCAGCTTGTCCATGGAGGTTCTGTTGGACTAGATTAGTGAGTTGGATAAGTATTTCGAGTGTGAGGAGGTTAGTGAAGGCCGTAGAGTTAAGTTCGCAGCGACAAAGTTGAAGGGACACGCAGCCCTGTGGTGGGATAGTGTCCAAACAAAGAGAAGGAGATTGAAAAAGTTGCCGATCAAAAACTGGTCAAGGATGGTGGCCAAGTTGCAAGGCAGATTTTTGCCTAAGGACTACCAGATTGCACTACACAGGCAAGTGCAGAATCTGAAACAGAAGGGGATGACAGTGAGGGAATACACTGAGGAGTTCTACCGAGTGAACTTAAGGGCCGGTTATACAGAGGATACCCCGAAAAAGACAAACAGGTATGTAAATGATTTAAGGCTAGAAATTTTAGATGAAATTAGTATTATTTCTCTAAAGAACATTGAAGAAGCATATCAGAGTGCTATGAAAGCTGAAGAGAAAATTACTAGAAAGCAAAATGCCAAGAGAGGACGAAGAACAAGCAGAGGAAGAGGCCAGTCCTATGGCAGAGGGCAAATTACTAGCAGTAATGAGGAAGGCAGCAATTCTAAATCTTCTAGAACAACAGAAAAAGGGGACAACACAAGAGGAGGTAGTCCATATCAGCAAGGCAGGGGAAATGGCCGAGGTAGAGGAGCTGGTTATCAATGTTATAGGTGTCATAAGTGGGGACACATATCATTTGAGTGTCCTAAGGCAAAACAATCTGGACAGAGGGGTGCGTATGTTGCACAACCAGAAGAAGCAGAGGCACCTCCCCAAGAAGCAGAAAATGCTCCAGAAACAAGGGGAAGCCCTGGTTTTGAACAAGGTGTTGTTGAAACCAGCCAAAGAAACCACCGAACAAACGCAGTGGAAAGCTTTGTTTCTGGCAGTTTGTAAGTCACATGGTAAGTGATGTAAGCTAATTATTGACAGTGGTAGTACAGATAACTTGGTTGCCATAAAGATGGTGGAAAAGTTGGGGTTGAAGCGGTTGAAACATCCCACCCCTTACAAAGTTTCATGGCTGCAAAAAGGTCATCAGTTCCTGGTAGATGAACAATGTGAAATGGAATTTCATATCAGCGGATATAAGGATAAGGTCATTTGTGACATAATGCCGATGGATGTATGTCACATACTACTAGGCAGGCCATGGCAGTTTGATAGGAAAGTGGTACATGACGGAAAGACAAATTGTTATAAGTTTTTCAAGGATGGGATCAAGCACACGCTTGTGCCCATCAAGGAGGAAGAAACAACAGGGACAAGTGAGACAAGAGTATTGTTAATGAGTGGAAAACAGTTTCTGAAACAAGTTGAGGACAGCGAGGTGAGCTATGTTGTTGTAAGGAGAGTGAAGACGATGTTGTTGCACACAGAAGTGTCAGATTTACCCACAAAAATTCAACCGATGTTGCAGGAGTTTACTAACATAGTGGTGGATGATTTGCTAGATAAACTACCCCCCAAAAGAAGCATAAGTCACCATATTGACTTCATACCCGGAGCAAGCTTGCAAAATAAGGCAGCATATCGGATGAGCCCTAAGGACAATGAGGAGATTAGAAAGTAGGTGCAGGAATTGCTAGACAAAGGATTGATAAGGGATAGTTTGAACCCTTGCATAGTTCCAACGGTTCTCGCTCCCAAGAAAGGAGGAGAGTGGCGGATGTGCACAGACTCGACGGCCATCAACAAGATCACCATCCGGTACAGGTTTCCAATGCCACAGATGGACGACATGATGGATTGCCTAAGTGGGGCAGCATATTTTTCTAAGATAGATTTAAAGAGCGGGTATCATCAGATTCGAATTCCAGAGGGGGATGAGTGGAAGACAACCTTCAAGACCAATGAGGGACTGTATGAATGGCTGGTTATGCCATTCGGACTGAGCAATGCACCCAGTACATTTATGCAGTTAATGAATGAAATGTTGAAAGAATACATCGGAAAATTTCTGATAGTATACTTGGACAACATACTAATTTTCAGCAAGACAAGGCAGGAGCACCTTCGACATGTTCAAAAAGTGTTGGAAAAATTACAGCAAAATAAGCTGCTGATAAATCTGAAAAAGTGTACTTTTCTGCAAAAAGAGTTGACTTATTTGGGCTTCGTAATAGTAGAAAACGAGCTGAAGATGGATCCGAAAAAGATTGCAGCAATAGTCAATTGGCCATCCCTGAAAAGCTTATTTGAGGTACGTAATTTTCATGGGTTGGTGAGCTTTTACTGGAAATTCATAAGAAATTTTAGTGAAATTTGTGCACCTATGTTGGACACTATTAAAAAGGCCAGTCAGCCTTTTTGATGGATTGATGCAGCAAAGAGGAGTTTTCATCTACTAAAGAAGAATATCACAGAGAGATCGATCCTGAGATTGCCAAGTTTTAAAAAGCTCTTTCAGGTTCACTATGATGCTAGCAGTATAGCTATTGGAGCTGTACTCAACTAGGAGGATATTCATCCTATGACAAGGAGTTTTATGTTGTCATCCAAGCACTGAAGCATTGGAGACACTATTTGCTGGAAAATGAATTTTTGTTGTTTTCAGATAATTCTGCACTGCAGTATGTGATGCAACAACACAAGCTGAATCACAAACATGCCAAGTCGGTGGAATATTTGCAAAGTTTCACCTTTGTGTTGAATCATATCAACAGGCAGGCCAACAAGGTGGCGGATGCATTGAGTAGGAGGACCTTACTTTTGTAGGAGAGTGTTATACAAGTGCTGGGTTTTGAGCACTTGAAAGATTTATATCAGACTGACACAGATTTTAAGGAGGCCTATGAGGCATTCAGAATCCCTTGGTGAGAGATAATAGTCCATGGTTGGACTACAACTTGCAAGAGAAACTACTATTTAGAGGAGGACAACTATGCATTCCTGAATGCTTGATGAGAGAGAACATTATTCGGGGAAAAGCACAGTGGAGGTCTAGCCGAACATTTCAGCATAAACAAGACACTCGAGCAGCTCAGTCATTTTTACTTTTGGCCAAAAATGCGAAGGGATGTACAGTGATTTGTGACCAGATGTAAAGTGTGCCAGTTAGCGAAGGGTCACAGTCAAAACACGAGACTGTATACACCATTAACTATTCCAAGCAGATTGTGGGATTTAGTCAGCTTGGACTTCGTCTTGGTTCTACCAAGGACACAACAGGGTTATGAATCGGTAATGGTAGTAGTTGACAGATTCTCGAAGATGGCACATTTTATCCCTTGCAGAAAAACCAGCGATGCCACTCACATGGCCCACTTTTTCTTTACAGAGATTGTCAGGCTACATGGTTTGCCTAAGTCTATTCTTTCTGACAGGGATGTGAAGTTCACAAGGCACTTTTGGCACACCTTGTGGAAGAAGATGGACACACAATTGAGTTACAATTCTGCTTATCACCCGCAAACTGACAAACAAATAGAGGTGGTAAACAAAAGTCTGGGAAACCTACTACGAAGTTTGATTGGTGAGAATTCACGGATGTGGGATCGAGTGCTTACCCAGGCAGAGTTCACTTATAACGACTTGCCCAATCATAGCACAGGTTGTAGTCCTTTTCAGATATTGTACAACATGCATCCTCGCGGAGTGCATGAATTGCGAGATCTCGAGCAGCAAGAAAGGCGAAGCTTAGATGGAGAAGATTTCACTAACGCAATGAGATATTTGCATAAGCAGGTGAAAATTAAATTGCAAGACAGCAGCCAAAAGTATAAACAGTAAGCAAATTTGAAAAGAAGGGAAGTGTTGTTCAATGTGGGAGATGAAGTCCTCGCGCATTTGCGCAAAGAACGCTTCCCTAGATATTCATACAACAAGCTGAAGTACAAGAAGATAGGTCCCTACAAAGTCCTCTTGAAATTTTCAGCGAATGCCTATGAGATACAACTGCCAACAGGGACAGGAATTTCACCTATTTTTAATGTGACAGACTTGTTTCCTTACACTGCTGACCCAGAAGAAGAAGATAGAACCACACGGCCTACACAGAAAACCTAGGATGGAGGAGAAACTTGGATGAGAAAAATTCCTTACGTTCAGCCTCCCGAGATCGAGAGAATCCTCGATACTCAGGTGGCCAAACGAACTTAGTGAAAGGAATATCTGCAATACCTGGTCAAGTGGAAGAACTGACCTATTGAGGACAGTTCATGGCTTGATGCCAGGAAAATTGAGCAGGCAGGTTCTTCAGTCGAGAAGCTCATGGACCGGAGTCATGATTTCTTTGTGCCCTGGGAGCCTGATGCAGGAGCATCCAGCTAGGGCACCATGACCGGGTGTTGGTCTCTACGGGGGTGGAGATTTGTATTAGCATATTGGTTTCTTTATGTTTAGTTTGTCAAAATAGGATGTAGGACTTTGTTTTTCTTTTAATCTTAGTATTAGTTAAGGACAGTTTGGTCGGTTAGGGTCATTAATTTGTTTGTCTTTAATCAACAGTAGGTTAATAATTGTTCTGATATTTAAAGGAAAAAGACAAATATGTCCAATGTAAAAATCTTGTTGTATAGGCAGAAACTGAATACATGAATAGTTATGTAACTATAAGACTTACAACTGAAAAGGTAACTACACAGTTCAAGTAACTATAGACAGAGGACATAAATGTAACATCGAAAATCATTAATGAGGTTTAGCATTTTGCATACAGTAATAAAAAGAGAGAACAAGTTTATTATCCATCCAACTGTAACAATTTCTTCATACTGTGTATCTATATTTCTTAAACATCAAACAATTCAGAAATGACAAACAAAGTGTAGGCATACAGCTTTAAACATTTCCCCTCTTAAAGAACAGAGTACTAGAAGGTCGAATGCATACAAGTTTTCAAGACGAGAATGGAAAAACAGTGAACAAGCCCGTGGCCAGAAGAATTCAATGCAGCATAACCAACTCAATGAGAAAACAAGAACCTGAACATCGATTGGACAAACCCCAAACAAAGGTAACTCGTGACAGTCTATTCAATATCATTTCTTTTCATTTCCAGCAAAATAGAAAAACATATGTTTGTTACCACATAACAGTTCAATATTACATTGCTGAAGAAAGTAGAAGACATAATGTTCATGAAACAGAGCAAACCCTAGTCAAGGGTTTGACATCATAAAACCCTCGTGTCCAACCATACGGTTCAACGAAAGAAAATTACAAAATTGGAATTGTAACAGAGGTGAGCCCAGGTTGTATAACGACACAAGCAAGAGCCAAACAAACGAACGCTGAGGCGCGGCCAACAGAAATTACAAAACCTAGTTACAACCCTACAAGACTATGGTGATAGAGCCTACCAGAAAGGAACCAGAGGGTTTGAGAACCGAAGAGTTGAAGCCATCAACATCCAAGGTTGGACTTTGACCTGCGAAGCCAAATCAAGCAACTGTCAGTCCAATCACGCAAAAAAGAAAACAAGAGAAATACAGTTTGGGCAAAGAAAGAACGAGACCCTTACCTGAGGATGCGTTTGTACAAAGAAAACGTAGGCTATTGATCCACGAAACACGAAAGTCACCTGAGACGAAGGAGCGAAACATTCATTAGCACTGGAACAAGACAAAAGCAGTAATAAAGCATGGAAGGATAAGTTACCTGAGCAACAAGAGATGAGCGAGGCCACCGTGCCTGTAACTTGAGCATGTGGAGACGATAACGAATAAATTTAGCAACATAATCATAGCAAAGCAAACAAACAACAAGACAGTAACAGTTGAGAACCAGACAAGACCAACCAGTGGTCGATTCCATGCTCGAGCAGATAAAATAAAAAATTGTTCCAATAAAACGAATAAACCAACCTCAAGAACGCGTGATAGGGCCGCACAGCAGAGAACATAGTCACCAATAACATAGGCAGAGCCTATACTTCAACATTCATTCGCAGACATAACAAAAAAAGACCATTACCAAAGAAACCCTCACAGAGTTCACCTTTCAGAGCAGAAAGTCAAAATGACAAAATGCCAAAGGGTTTTTCCCAAAATGAACTAGCGAGAAATGAGGATCGAGGCAGGACAGATCAGCTGTCGCAATAACAATCCACCATAAATGATTTCAACAACCACGGAAAATATCTGTTGATTACAAGTGTGATTAAAAGCCTAATCATAAACCAAATCCGAGTTAACAATCAATGCCAGACAGCCCTTGTTTTAAGTCATACATTGGAGTGTGGGCTGGGTCCCATCATAAACCAACCTAGATCCATCTCAGCCCTTTGGTATATTTGAAATTAAGCTGGATCCAAACTGGTTTAAATTGTTAATGTAATTTGTTAAATATGGTAATAAACATACAAACCACCAATGCACAGAGTTTACCTATAGCATCTAAAATAACATTCGTATTATAAGTCCAAATGAAAAAGATACTCAATTCATTCAATGCTCATCTTATTATTGACATGTAATTTTTAACTATATATATATATATATTATATATTATATATATATATTATATATATATTTATATATATATATATATATATATATATATATATATATATATATATATGATATATATTATATATATATATGTTAATAAACAATTATTTCATTTATATTAAATAATATAATTTTATATCAACTTTGTATCGAAAAATAAAATAATTGAATACCAAAAAATAATCTGCAAAAGAGATTTGTAATTTCTTTATTATTTATCAATATAAATTCGTCTTAACTTATTACAAAAAAATCAAATGACAATAAATACAAACATTTTCTCAATTTTTACATTTAAAAATAGACAAAATAAACCAATCTTAGCATCCGTATCTCCGACCAAACAAAACTCCCTCGCGGACGTGAATACAATCTCCACAAATATCATTTAATTTATTTGGTGGAAAAAGAAACGCATAGACATGACATTCCAATTTCCATGTCGATTGCAGAAAACAAGAGAATCGACTTTGATGGCAATGTTCATTGACCGACATCAATACTGTGGGCTGCCATGGCTACTGGGTTGGAGGGACCACTTCCAAAAAAATGCGAGACACGTGGAATGAATACGCAATGATCCATGTTCCACTGATGATGACTCAGGACAATGGAGAAGAAAATTAGTGGGCTGAAACTGACAGTGAAAGTGTGTTGACTCTAACTTGTGTATAATGCATAGCAACTTTAATTAGTGGTGTCATGTCATACCTACTTTGTGTCTTTTCATGTATCTTCGGTAGATATTCCTGATCTTAAAGGTGCCTTTCAAAGATTTTTGAGAAAGATTTTCCCATATTTAAATATATTTTTTTATCGAGTGGGTTATAATATCTAAAGTTGTTCCAGCTTTTTAATTTTTTTGGTGGATTATAATGTTTGAAAGTTACTTATACGATAAAAGTGGATGAATAGATTTTTTCTATTGTTTAAAGTTTTTCTACTCTCCGTGACTTGCAACTATTTAATTAGTGGTGTCACGTCATAGCTACTTTGTGTCTTTTCTTCTGTAGATATCCCTGACTTTAAAGGTGCATTTCAAAGATTGTTGAGAAAGATTTTCTTGTATTTAAAATTTTATATCCAGTGGGTTATAATGTTTATTTTTCATTTGGTGTGTTATAGCGTTTAAATTTAAGTATTTAGTAGGATATGATGTTTAAAGTTTTTCCATTATTTAAAATATTTTATTTGATAGGTTATAAGTTTTAAAATTAAGCATCTTGTACAGTGAAAGGGAGTGAATAGATCTAGAATTTGAGTTTTCAATGAGCTAGCGTAGAATTTTTTGAAGTACACCTTTTCATTGGGGAAAAGTAAGTTGTGAAAAAGAAGGGCTGAAATCTTGAATCATGGATTTTTTTTTTATTTTTTTTTCATATTAAGCTTTTGGGTTCACATTTATATTATGATAAAATTTTATATAGTGTTATGTTATTATTATGTAAATTATATTTATATTATGATAATATTTTTATATAATGTTATATTATTACTCTCAATTATGATATAGTGTAGTGTTGTATCTTTGTATATAGATAAACTAGTGTATTACTCTTTACTTTATGGAATTATATTTCTCAAATTGGTATCAAACTCATAGTTCTTCACATTTCCCCACTTGCTTACTGGCTTTTAGAGTTTTGTATGGCTTCATGTATTCTCTAATTTCTTCACCTTAGAGTTTTGTATTGATTCATGTATTCTCTAACTTGTTCACCTTGTGCCTCCCAAATTGGTATTAGAGCAAGATGATGTAATTTTCCTGGTCGCCTCCTAATTTATATTGAATCCATGAATATGAATCATAACCCATATAATTTTTTATTTCTTTTTAAAAAATATCTAAATTTGAGCTTCACCATATAATTTCAAATTATAAATAATTGAATATTCCAACTCATGACCATATCGTAGTTAGTAATATTTTTCCCTAGAAATAATTTGGTGGAGTGGCAGTGGCTCCACCTTAGTGGTAGGACACCCCACCACCCTACTTCCTTTGATATTAGTGGTGGTCAAAAGTGGAAACAGTGCACTTGGGGGGGTACATTAATTGAAGAGAAGGTGTTTGTCACCCATGAAGTAATGCAATAGTGACCAAGGAGTAGCCCAACATTGATAATGGTGTAAGGGGAAGGGAAATGTGTTGCTTGTGGCAAAGCATGGGTGAATTTGTGAGTGCAAGGGCTAGGGGAGGTTACAATTTTTGTAGTGGGTGGGGTTGTTACACAGTGTTTTGTCACACCTCCTACACTTCCCTGTGCCATACCCTGAAGTGCCTGAAACAAGACCATTATACAGTATACTCATCCATGTATACAACTTGGATCCCTCCTAAGACTTTGTTTGGAAAATGTCTTGAGCTTTCCCTGATGAAAACCCTAAAATGAGAGTCATCGCTCTTATGAGGCTTAAAACAGCGATGGTCGCCTATTACACTCTGTTTGACCCATGATAGCATCGCTCTATTCTCTTGCATACCCGCGATGATCCCAAAAAGGTAATTTTCCCAAAGGAGATGAGAAGCTTCATGATCTAGAAGCTTCCAGAATGGCGAGCTGGAGGTGGTTTCGCATAGATGAGGTCGAATCCTCCTAACTTGACCTCTTTGTCTTATCCCTATGAGCTACCTCCTTGAGATGAGGGCCTAATTCTATCTTCAGAGAGGTCCTAACTCCCTTTCTCGGCCTATATATTCATCCTCTCCCATTCCTAAATGGTTAATTAGGTTAGAGACTGGTTGGTCTATGTCTATTTTCAGCCTTATGCTAAGCTTGTGCCTAGAGGCTATTCGTTAGGCTTGGAGGAGTGTTTGGAGAGTTTCTTGGCTTGGACTTGGATTACCACTCAAGGAGAGCCTTTCAACATCAAGGCTTTGGTTGTAAGCTTCCCTTTATACCTTAAATAATATACAACTACTCGTTCATCTTCTAAAAATATATATGTTCATGTGTTTATTAATGTTGACATTCCTTGATCAATTAAGTAGGTTTTTATTGGATTTTCTATTGGTTTTGGCATGCTTTGTTGTCTCTTGATCACTTGTGCAGGTACATAAGTGCTGAGAGATGCTTATTGGGTGGGGGGCGCTGGTCGAGTGTGCTCTGCATCCTCTCTCGTTGGTCGACGCGTGCTCTGCATCCTCTCTCCCTTAGTCGAGCATGCTCCGCATCCTCTCCTTATCAGTCGAACCCCCCTGTCGGGTCCTTGCACTAGGAAGCGCAAGCCCCTCCGGGACCTTGGCCTTACCTGAGCAGATAGGAACAAGTCTGTGACACAAGCGGTTCGAGGCCCTCAATGAAGGAAATCATAATAGCATCAGAACGAGGTAGGTCATCTCTTTCATTCTAATTTTCAATTATAACCTAGGACGATTTCTAGTTGATTGTCACTTCAGTTGCTAGACCCACTCATTGGGCTAGAGGGATCGTCTCTGTCTGTAGAGAGGATTAACCTTGTCAACAAAATGGTGACTCCATTGGGGAGCCTATGATCCTTTCCATCCAATCTTTCACCCTGATCTTTTGACTAGTTTGACCAACCATCGATTTTTCGGCTTGTCCACATCAGTCTGGGTATATACCATCATTGATTACTGCCTTAGAGTGCTAAGTTTGGATTATTTCTTAGAATATTTTTAGTTTTTTGCCATATTCCTCGCCCATCATGGGTTTAGCCTTAACAGTTGCAATCACAACGCGGTTTTTACCTTTACAATTGTGATGAATTTTTTTTTCTTCATTATTTGGTCGCACTGAAATCATCACTACTTTTCCTATACAAAGTAGTGATGTCATCACATGTTTTCCTATGAAAAGTAGCGATAATCGTGGGTTTGGGTATATAAAGTAGCAATGATCCTTGAATGTGAGATTTTTTTAGGTTTCTTCCTAAGAATCTACTGTGTCTTGGCCCCTTAGGTATTTCCCATCCCGTATGCTTGGATTTGCCAATGTTTTGATTGATTGCTTTGATTAATTTTCAGAATTTGTCTCGTTGGCTTTGAAGTGAAGTATGATTGAATTCTAGGGTTTCTAGTCATTGGTAATTTCTTACTTCTTGTTGATGCAATTGAGATGCTTGTTTTCCTAATTGGTTGAGTCTTGTTTTCTGTGGAAATCATTGAAAACATCGTTTTTCATTTGTTTTAGCTTGTACTTCGAAATTTACTTTTCGTGGAAATGCATTAGATTAGTTGCATTGAAAAGTTATTTTTTTGAGATTCATCATTGAAAATAGATCACATTTTTTTATTATTGAAAGCAAAAAACTGTGTTAGGTGCACCAAATCATTCAAAACGAAAAGAAAAACATAATTCATATAAGTGCATCTTAGTAAAGTAAAATCATTTTTCTTTCGAAAAGTTGCATTTAGGATATTTTTGACATTTGAGAGATGAAAGTGAAAGTTAGTGGAAGGAATTTTGCATGATGCATTATTGATTAAATTTTTTTCCCTTGATTACTCTAGCTTTCATTAAAATGGAAGGTTTTCCTTTTCTCATATAGTTGCATCATAGGTGTTCAGGTGACATTGTTTTGAGCCTCAAAACTGAAATATAATTGAAGATCAACTTTAAAATCTATCAATTAATTTAAGGAGCATTTGAAACATTAACGTTCATACTTAGTGGTCTAGGCTAGAGACATGTTCCAACGTCTATAAAACTTAGCAGCTGTCGTTTTCTTTTGCATTAGACATCGCTAGCATGGACTTGTGCTCCTTGTACCATCGAGTATATAAAGGGATACCCTCATACGTTGCAAACCTTTATCCATAGGAAGTCAAGTCTTCCGCCCTATAAACATGATACATCGAACACAGCATTCAGGGAGATTGTCTGCATGTACATCAAGTCCTTTGTAAATTTATTTGCTGAGGTGTATATTGCAGTTCACGGTTACTTGGTACTCCTTTTTTCCTAGAGTTACCTGAGTGGTGATTCTGATCTTTTCAGGCTCTTTAAATTTGAAAAGATCATCGAGCACTTGTCCTTTCAAGCTCGCTAAACCAACAAAAGCGACTAGAGTCACCTTTGCATCCTTTTCTTGACTCTTAAAACATGAAAAGGTAAAAAATTTGTTTCAAATTCAAAATTAATTGACCACGAAACAACATCCTTCCTGCGGAAATACTCCTTAGTAGATCTTAGGTTGATACCAATGGAAACATTTCTTGAGTCTACTAGTCAAGGAAATCCCCTTGATGGGAATCCTAGTCAATTTCCTTCTTTTGAAAATAATGGTGTTCCCTATATGGAAATGTTGTCCCTTCCTGGTTGACCATTAGTCTGCCAGTTTGGTTATTTTCAACCTTGGTGGTCCCGAGTGTCCAAGCTGCTTTTCGACCAAGTTCTCCTCCACCTGAACAACATAAACCTCATGTTGATCCTAAATTTGAACCATTGCCTTCTTCACCTATTTCTTCACCCCATTCTTCCTCTTCACCTGGTGAAAGTCTGGATTCTAGTAACCAGGAAACTAAGAAGAAGAAGAAGAGGATGAAGAAGAATAAGCAAAAGAATTTTCTACAAATTGCCTATAAATCTCGCTCTAAGAACATGTAGAAAATATGATTGTAGATTAACCAGATAATGCAATATAACCAAAGCAAAATACTATAATCTACTTCTACTATCAAACTTGCGGAAGCTTAAAGATCAAGTTGAAACAAAGCTGAACAATATAACCATAAGAAGAAGAATCAATGCTTATGAAACACAGAAAATACTCAGGGGAAAGCCTCAGCTAAAAACCCCACTATCTTTATTATCATACAAAGTGGAAATACATTGGAATTATACAAATCCTTAGCTCTCACAGCTAGCCAGCTCTCAGTACAATCCTCCTGGATGCTCACAGGAAATCAAAGCTTCTCACAATCCTTTCTCTCTTCCCTCCAAGCTCCTATTTCCTTGCGTAGTTCCTCTGGGATGTTCTCCTTCACCTAGTGGAACACTACTCTCACAGACTGCTCTTAACACACTGTCAGAACTACGCAATCCTCAAGGAACCTTACCTTGACTACATGCATGAGTTTCCTTTATAGGAAAACACATGCAACTGATAGTACACTATCCTTGACATTTAGCTCAACTGGGTCTTTCTCAGAATAGACATGCATGAGTTTCTAATGAGGGAACCTTCAGTTATCTAGAGTACACTGGTTGAGTGCATGCATGCATCAACTGACTGATAACTCACAATTAGTTCCTCAAATAGTTTGGAACTAATTTAACTAGACTTAACTCAGTAAACTAAGTTTAACTAATTACAACTCAAATATAACTCAATCTTATCTCCTTAATTAAGGGATAATCTCCTTAATTTAAGGGATAACTCTTGCATGACTTCAGAAAGACTTCTAACTTGAATTTCTCCAACTAATTAGTCCATAATGAATTAATTAATTAATTCCAAGCAGCTTGTGAGACTAAATTTGATTTTAATTCACAATTTTAATTCAAGGATAAATTAAAATTAGAATTTCTGGATTCTATTTTTATCATTTCTTGTTGCTATTTTCAACACTCACTTTCAACAAGAAAGGAATGTTATGCATGCAACACTTCTCTCTAGTGTTGTTGCTCCAACAACTCCAAAAACAAAAAACAGGCAACCTGAATCAGTATGATGCATCTGTCATTAAATTCTCTGACTGCTATTGCCTCTGTCAACTGAAAACTTTGCGCTTCTGCTGACTCTACCTTCCTGCACTATTGTTAATCCTTCTTTGCACTCTTCAGTATCTGACTACTCTAGCCTCTGTTACTTTGATCTTTGACAGAATCAATCCCATTGATTCCTCCCGGTAGTATGTACTTTGGGCTCCCGTAGCAAGGTACAATCCATGAGATAAAACCTCTCAATGGACCCTATCCAATTTTAGCCTTCTTGGGACTATTACTTCATATCACGCCACCTCACACCTAGAGGTAGGGCTGCATGTGATCCCTCTGCCCACTTGGATCGAAACTCCCCCCTAATGGAGGTATCTGCATGAGTGGATCTCTTCACTCGATCGCCTCTCTGCTTCTCCAATTGTGGCTCCTCCACAATTATCTGAGACTTCTTCTAGGACTGCTTCTTTGTTTGAGTGGATCTCCCCACTCGGTCTCTTGTTAGCTTCTCTAGTTGTGGCTACTCCACAACTTCCTTAAGCTGCTTCTGAGGCTTCTCCAAGGGCTGCATGTTGAGAGGTAATTTCCTCTCCCTCTCAACCACCAAGTCTCTAACATTTGCCTTGCTCCTCATGGATTTGCATGCATCTTGAACCTCAAGAGCATATAGGTTCTTAACTTGTGAATAGATCTGTTTCACCTGTCTCGTGGTGATGTGTCTAAGGAAAACCTTTCCCTTACTAAAGACAACATCGTAGCCTTTTTCCTCCAACATCATGATTGATACCAAGTTCTTATTCAGTCTAGGCACATACTTCAGATCTGTCAAGGTGATATGAGCTCCATGCTCCCTCTGAAAATCAATTGTGCCCACTCTTGAAACATTATACCTTTCGTCGTCACCCATCTCTATGTGCATCTTGAGGTCTTTCTCCTCCAAGGCACTGAATAACTTTTTATCACCGGTCATTTGGAATGAGGCTTCACTATCAAGATACCAACGATAACCCATCATCGATGATGCCATGCATGCGATGAAGGTAAAGTCCATTTCGAACTGAGAGGCTAATGCCTCATCTTCCAATCCTTTCGAGGATCCCTTCTTGGACTTCTTCGATGGGCCATTACTCACATAATGCCCCATCTCATGACAATTAAAGCATAACACTTTAGACTTGTCACCCTTCTTCCCTCCATGAGAAGAATTCAATTTGTAATGGGAAGCCTTCCCCTTCCCTTTCCCTGCCTTACTCGCTAAGGCCAGATTTTCTTCATCATCATCCTTGGATGAAGAACCATCTCGTGTGCTCCTCCTGATCTCCTCCTGCATGAGATCCAACCATATTTTTTCCCAACTGGGAGTTTCTCCCTTCCATTCACAAAGTCTTGGTAGCTATTCCAGCTCTTTGGAAGGCCAAAGAGAGTGAGGCTCATCATATCATCATCGACAGTAATTATTCCCACATTACCAAGCTCATGCCTACAAGTGGTGAGCTTGTTCAGATATGTGGAAATAGTATCACTCATCTCCATCTTGATTCTTTGAAGCTTATCCTTGAGCGCCAATTTCCTCTGGTCGCTACTATTCTGGTAGAGGTCCTTCAATGTCTTCCACATTGAATATGGAGTATCCTTCCCATGGAGACTTGAGAAAATATGGTCTCGAACTCCCTCAAGGATGATCCATCTTGCCCTCACCACACACTTCTTCCACTTAGCCAACTCTTGTGCATTAGTTGAACCTGGCTTTGGGATGTCTTGATCATTGAAATCCTTCAAGGCCGTTGTCTTCTAATACAACCTCCATGTGATATTTCCATGCTATGTAATTCGAGCTACCTTCCAAGGCATACTCGAATCTCAAGCCATAGAATGCCATTGGCCAACCTTGAAGTATGATAAGAATTCGATTTGCACCTGCAACCCCGAACTTCAAACTTCGAATTCTCTTCTCCATATACTGTTCACAACTCCGATAAACTTGGCTCTGATATGATGTAGAATTTCCTGCAAATTGCCTACAAATCTCGCTCTAAGACCATGTAGAAAATCTGACTGTAGATTAACCTGATAATGCAATATAACCAAAGAAAAATACTATAATCTACTTCTACTATCAAACTTGCGGAAGCTTAAAGATCGAGTTGAATCAAAGATGAAAAATATAACCATAAGAAGAAAAATCAATGCTTATGAAACATAGAAAATACTCAGGGGAAAGCCTTAGCTAAAAACCCCACTATTTGTATTATCATACAAGGTGGAAATACATCAGAATTATACAAAGCCTTAGCCCTCACAGCTAGCCAGCTCTCAGTACAATCCTCTTGGATGCTCACAAGGAATCAAATCTTCTCACAAGCCTTCCTCTCTTCCCTCCAAGCTCCTATTTCCTTGTGCAAGTCCTCTGGGATGATCTCCTTCACCCAGTGGAACACTGCTCTCACACACTACTCTAACACACTATTAGAACTACGCAATCCTCAAGGAACCTTACCTTGACTGCATGCATGAGTTTCCTTTATAGGAAAACACATGCAATTGATAGTACATTGTCCTTAACATTTAGCTCAACTGGTCTTTCTCATAATAGACATGCATGAGTTTCTGATGAGGGAATCTTCAGTTATTTGGAGTACACTGGTTGAGTGCATGCATGCATCAACTGACTAATAACTCACAATAAGTTCCTCAAACAGTCTGGAACTAATTTAACCGGACTTAACTCAGTAAACTAAGTTAACTAATTACAACTCAAATATAACTCAAACTTATCTCCTTAATTAGGGGATAATCTCCTTAGTTTAAGGGATAACTCTTGCATGACTTCAGAAAGACTTATAACTTGAATTTCTCCAACTAATTAATCCATAATGAATTAATTAATTATTTCCAAGCAACTCATGATACTAAATCTGATTTTAATTCACAACTTTAGTTCAAGGAAAAATTAAAATTGGAATTTCTGGATTCTATTTTTATCATTTCTTGTTGTTATTTTCAACAACCAAGCAATAATTGCTATTGATGCAACCAATCTAGAAAAACCTTCCAAACATCCCCAAAAGGTAAAATTCCCTTGCATTTTATGTAAGGGTGACCACCTTCTTTGAAATTGTCCTGGTATTCCCAAGGTCTCAGAAGTGTCATCTATAGGTCCACATCGACCTTTGTCATCAGCCTTTGGCAATCATGCTAGTGACAAACCTTCAACTAGTAATAGTAAAGCTCATGGGAAAAAGGGAAAAGTCCAATTTCCTTGTAATTTGTGTGAAGGTAATCATCCCATTCACCTTTCCTTTTATGGATGACGCTTCCAAAGAGTTTGAAAAGCTTACAGCTTTTCAACCTTGTCTTCCGACTCGGTATTGAAAGATTCCCCTGATCCTTTGCTAGTTGATCTAGTGATTGATCAAAAGTCATATTTGGTCAACCCCACTCTCTCTGGAAGTGAGTCTCATGAGTTCGTTCTCGACCATCCATTGGTTCATAAAATAGTAGATGTGACTCCACCTTCAGTTAACCATAACTTTCTGGTAGAGAGTGAACCTCATATTGCTCAGGTTCTTCTGGTTTCTTCAATTTCGAATGAATTGGAGTGAAATCCTCCTATTCCTGAGGTGAATGAAAGAATTTCTCTGGTTCCCATAGAGAAAAAGGGTATCTCTCACATTCCTATGACACCCCCTTCGAGTAGTTTAGTCACTTCTTTTGATTGGAGTCGACTGGCAGGATATCGTCTTCCATCTTATGTACCTTTCCAGATTACAACATAGGCTTACCATATGACCATACCTAACACAATCATAGATGAGGGCACATCTGTTAGCATCCTATCCTCAACTGCTTGGAAATATTTAGGTTCTCCTTAGATTGTTCCCGTCAAACAGAATCTATTAGCTTTTAACAGAGGAACAAATCAACCGTTAGGGATCCTTCCTAAGTTACCTATTACTTTGGGAGGAAAGAATGTCTATTTAGATGTGATGGCTGTCCAAGGCCCATTGGATTTTAATCTACTCCTTGGTCGTGACTATGTTTATGTCATGGGAGCTCTTATCTCTTCTCTCTTTCGAGTGATGTGTTTCCCGCATGAAGGAAGCATTGTGATCATTGATCAGCTTATATTAATTGGTCCTAAATCAACTCCCAATCAACCATCATCTCTAAATGGTTCTAATATGCAAGCAGTATCACCCCCACCATAGGTTAATTACATGGCCACCTATTCCATACCCACAGTTACTGATGATCTAGTAGGTGATGTAGTACACCATGTACTTGGGGCATTGGAACCTGATTTTTCATTTGGTTCCCTGGACATGTATCCCTTCCAGAGTGTTGTCCTCCCTTCTAATGAGAACCTCTTGGAAACCATGGCCTCCTTTGGTCTATGATCAAGGACCATGGAGCAAAGTTCCCTGTCCTGTGTCAGGCTTGTTAAAAAATGAAACAATGGATGGAGCATAGTTCCTTGTCTTGTGTCAAGTTTGTTAAAAAATGAAACAAGGACCATGGAGCAGAGTTCCTTGTCTTGTGTCAAGCTCCTTACAAAATGAAACAAGGGATATGGATTCCTTATGATGAGCTTTTTGATCTGGTCATATTTTTGTTATGATCCGGGGACTTATTTTTGGGCCATTAGGGATCCACTTAGATCATTTTTCCCCACTGAAGGATTTTTGGTCCTCCAAAAGTATAAACAGTATTGCAATCCAATTCACTTTGATATGCATAACAAATGTCTCTGTTAGGTTGGACTTTTTTCTTCTTCACCTTTGTACTTTGAAGCCAAAAGTGATGAAACTGACACCTGTATCCATATGAAAATTTATAGTTGCTAATGCATGTACAACCTTCAAGATTCCAAAAAATGCCATACTTTCCAAGAGTTTATAACACGCTCATGGTCATGTTTTACGATAGAACCCATACCCATTTCATATCCAACTAAAGGCCAAAATATCACTATTTTTCATACAAAAGTGATGTTATACATTCATCACTTTTACAAACATTTTCACAACATGTGATTTACAATGGTGGCCATACTCAACTACTTAAAAAGGCTACCCATATCTCACCTAACCGGGCTAATGGGCTTTCATCCTGTAGCTAGATTCCTTATTGAAGTGCTTCATCGGTTTGTTCCTTCATAGGTGCTTTGATATGCTTCTAGTCCTTCTTTGTGCATAGCTCTCAATGAAGCTTCCAACATGTCTATTTATGATATCCGCCCATGTTGTAATAATTACATTGGTTTTTCTTCCTCTATACTTTTTTTACCTTATTCCTTGAATAGTTGTCTTTGGTACAGCTGAAACAAGGAGATCTTGCCTTAGCTCTTCCTTTGAGATTATCACTATCTCTAGAAGGTTGTGATGAGTTCTCAAAAATTTTAACATCGTAGACTTGTTGCTTGAAGGCTATATTTTCTCTATGGGTTTGGAGTGTCTTTCATCGATGATCTTGGAAAATGTCCCATCTTCCTTTTTGACATAGCCTAGCTCTACATATCGTGGTAGTTCCACCACTTGGATGGGATTCACAATGCCTTGGCCATTAAATCCTAGGCCCTTTCATTCATATCCCGTCTTCTTCTTTAGCTTTGAAAAAATTCCTGTAGTGTTCTTTTCAAATGCACCAAAATAATCATCATAATGAAAATGTGAAATTGAAGAATCACTCACACTTTTTACCTCAATTTATGATTCTAAAGCGAGTGATGATGGCTTCACTAAGCCTTCATTTTACTTCAACTTTTTCAAGGCCTCTTATGTGGCTTGTAATTGAAGCTACAATCCCTGCTTCTCCTCTTCTGCTTCTTGTATAAGTCTTCTTAGTTCAACATTCTCTACTTGAATGCTTTAGTTGATCTCCTCAAGTTCTTGGAGCCATGCATTCTTTGGTGCTCTTCTCATCTTAGGTACAACACCTACTGCAATATTATCTCATCGCCTAAATTAGAACCCAAGTCAGTTGGTGCATCACCTACAATCCCAACAGCTACGATCTTCATCTCATCGCCTAAATGAGAACCTAGGCCAATTGCTCCAACACTTGCAATCCCAGTAGTTTTGATATTCATCTCATCTCCTAAATCATATCCAAGGCCTTGTTGCATTGTTGGAACAATTTTTTGCTTCCCTTTTCCACTATACTTCTTTGGCTTCAATTCTGGATGCAGTTTTCATAAATGCTCCTCATCATGCCCTTTTTTAACAATGAGTGCAAGAGGGATTTGGTTCCTTTTATTTGTCATCATTGTCTTCTTTGCATTTTTTTCTTGTTCATACTTTCCATTACTTTCAAGGTGAATGGATTTCACACTACTCACATAAAGAGTAGTGGGTTCAAACAAAAGCCATGAATGTTGAAAGTAGTTATGTAAAGAACTGATATATTTCATCAAAGTATCAAGTGAATCCAAAGGAGTGCCCAATGCTAATGTTTGTTTCCTAAATTCCTATGTGAAACTTTGAACATCTTGACCCTTTCCTTGTCTCAAATGTTTCCATTCTATCATAGCTTCTTTTCAATATCCCAATGGAAAAAAAATCCATTTTAAAGTAGAAATAAATTTAGACCAAGAAGAAAGGAGTTTACCCATATGCTTGCAACCTTTCTGAAGTTTTCTCTCCCACCATGTAAGAGTTGTGCTTCCCAGTCGAAGAGATGCCAAGTAGATCTTTTCCTCTTCCTCTTTGATATGTTGTATTCTACAATATACTCCAATCTGCCTAATCCAATTGTTTAATTTTTCTACATTAGATTCTCTGTTAAACATAGGTAAAACAAAATTTACATCCACCTTAAAAATGGATTTCTAGAAAAATTTCTATGCCAATGATTAGAATGATGAGAATGAGATGATGATGAAGAAGAAAATTCACTTGAAGATGGAGATGGAGGTTCATGAGGTTCTCCTCCATTTCCTTGATTTACCAAAGAATTATCCTATGTTTTTTCTTCCTTCTTATTTTCCTTCTTTGCCACTCTTTTTTCATAATATGAAAACAATTTATCTACGTTATTTGCCATTGTGTATAAATATTTTTCAAATTTTTTGTCATTCTCAATTCGAAAATCATCATCTGCCATTTTCTTTCTTCATGTTACACTTCAATCTCTGGGCAAAATACTTAAGTTTTCCTTCACCCCTTTTGAGTTTGGCCCTGATTATCATTCACACTCACAACTCACATTAGCAAGAAGACTGCTTTGATACCAAACATGATTTGGTATTCCTCTGATACCAACATTATCTAAGATCTTTTGCTCGGTTGATGTTAGTAGAATTGCATGAAAGAGCATGTAAAAACCATATGTGCAAACAATTAAAGAAGAAGCAACATCAAAGGAGACCATAAATACAATACACACAATGTATGATAATGGAGTTTTCCCTGTTTGGACTACATCTCTGCACCCTTCTTTAATAGAGGGGAGGCCTCTTTATTCATCTTAGCAAAAATGAAAAAAAGTACATGGAAAACTATATCATTATACCTCCTATTTTGAGGATGACCTAAAAATGGGCTGCTCAAATCCAAACACATACTACACTAGTGAAATCATGGTGAAATATCAGTTAAAATTAGTATAAACTCAATTATATTATGGCTCTGTCAAATCTAGACCCCCAGAGAATCTTCAGATTCCACAACAAAATATTTGTAGGAATATTTTGAGAATATTCCTCAAGAATCATGCCCTTAGGATTTCGCTTCAAGGTTCTAGGCTCTAGGTTCCACTGGCCCTCGACTAGGTTTTGCTCTCTTCCCGCTCTCGGCTCTGTCATCCCTCCATTGGTCAAATGCTAAATAAATGGTATTTTTATATGGGGCTGTCAACTGGCGGGATGGTTAGTTTACTGTAAATAAAACGTTGACCCCATGATTGGGTGTCGTGGGTTCAAAACCCTGACTGTCTATTTTAACAATTCAAACAAATGTGTATTAAACTGTCGAGTATATTTTAAATAACCTTTTTAACTACTTATTAGAACTCCGTCACCTGCTGGTATAACAAACTTCATTTAACATATAATTGTCTGTCATATTAAATAATAACACATTGTTTAATAGTCGTATGGGTTGGAGTTTCTACCAGATTTGGAAACCCGCCAACTGTTACCATATTTTTAATACAAAGCCAATAACACTTATCCATTAAATTTGTTTAACAAAAAATATTTTTTTGTTGTTATGATAACAAACCACCAAGCCACCGTAATCATTGAACAATTTTACAAGCACGTGCTTAGATTAAAACTCATTTGTTAATTGTAGACCATCGACAACCAGTTTTGGAACCATTAACGCAATCCATCGAATATAAAATAAATTTAAAAACCTGGTTATAACCGTGTTGACCATTAACTTGCCAAGTGACCAGGTTATTTCGACTGCCAAATGGGTACCACGTAGTGCCAACCGATTAGGCTACGTGGAACCAGTTGATTGGGCCACATGAACCCTTTCTATTGGGCCAACAAGCGCCCAGTCACTTCCCTCAAATTTGGCTCGGTTTCATTATATTTGGCAATTCCTCCAACTTTAGCGATGCCTCTACTTTTATCTGAAGGTCAACCAATTTTAGCCCCCAACTTCCAAATTTGTCCAGACTGCCAAATTTGGCGTTGGTCTAAATTTATCTGGTACGCTGCTAAATCTGTCATTTTGCTAAGTTTAACTAGAACTTTGACTGAGCATAACTCCCACATGTGAACTTGGATTAAAGCCTCGTCTGCATCGTTGGAATCCTTAAGACGAGATTTTTGATATGGTCTTGGTTTTGTTGCAATCTAAGGAATTTTATTTTTGGGCCATTAGGGATCCACCTAGATCAGTGACACTATAAGAGAATCGAACACACTAATAGTAGGCAAGCATGTCCTAAAAATAGTGTTACAATAATTTGATGTCAGTAGGTCTTGGTAGAAATGCTAAATAGTTTGCAACTAGGTGGATAGTCTTCACCCAAACGACTTCTAGATGTTCAACATGAATGGCCCATGACATACCAACCAGGGTTCAAAAATGGAGTCAACATTTCCCTACAAGAGCTATATAGCTTATCATACAAGGGCATAAAATCATTTCTCAATGAAAATTAAAATAAAAAATTATTTATCAAATTTGAAATGAGAATTATTTTACAGATTTTTAATTGAATGGTAAAGAAACTTTTCATAACATGTAATACTTATCATTTATTTTTTATACTTTTTCCATTTTTTTTGCTATGTAAAATGACAATTAAAAAAAAGAATGTTGATCATTTGTTGATAGTTCAAAAAAATAAATGTTATTATTTTTTAAACCAGAATATGATTGTCTTTAAGTGTATGCACACATTTATCACCTATTTATTGAAATTACATCTTACTAGTGGGCATTAAAGATCAAAAGCGTTGGTTGTGGCGAATCCTCTTCTTCTCCCATTTAGAAGAAACAATTCCAATTATAATTAGCTCCTCATCCTCTTGTTATTTTGGTTTACAAATGTTATCTACCATCTTCGAGGGCTACACCTACATATCTTCTTTAGGCCTACTTTGCTTGCTTGCATTTATTGCTTATTTTGTTTGTTTGCAATTACTATCTACTCTTATGGCTTGGATACATGAATAATAGTTGCATGTCTTCTTCATACCTACTCAATATGAAAACATGACAATGGAAACCAAGGAATAAAATTGATTAAATGCAAGTTTGATTTCTTTATATCCTCATAAAGCCAATGCAAAATAAGTAATATTCAATTTAAATATTCATTTTTTTTGACAAAAAATAATGTTATTTTTGTGTCCTCTTGCAGACGGTGTTTTGAATCATGATGCACATGTGCGCGACTATATTTTTTCTAGAAAAAGACTATGTTTTAAATAGTTGTTTTTATTGGACATTGCAATGATATGTTTAAGATAAGACTATGTTTTTTATTGAATATTGCAGTGATATGTTTTAAATAAGACTATGTTTTGATTTTTGTTAAAAAGTCACTGTAATTGTTTGAATGATTTGACTAATTACCTTATAAGAAATAAGAATAATTCCCTTCATATAACTACCATATAAATATATTACTCGTGAACCAACATTGCATATGTGTGTTTGTTCAGATATATCTAAATTTTTGATAAGAAGATAAGATTCTTTGTTTGAGGTCTGCACAACTTAATATAATATGAGGTGTGGTGTGTGAGATATGTATGAAATTTTAATTTGTTTTCCGTTTTCATATGAAAAGAATAATGTATTCCAACTTGTTAGAATTGAAAAGTTAAAATAAAATGAACTAATCAAATTGATATAACTTTTTCCTTCAAATTTGATCCCTCGTACCACCACGTGAAGAAATTCTTGCAACTTAATTAGGTTGTGCAATGGGACTATGCCATGATAACAGGTGCTTGATATATGTGTGCATGATCAAGAGTGCATAAAACAGGGGTTACACCTAATTCAATTGCAACAAAACATATTCTACAACCCAGTATAGGAGAGATGTTGTTAGGTAACATTACTTATAAAATAATAAAATTTTACTTATATTAACAAATTAATGTTTAGTAATAACAAAAAAACTTTCAATGTCCAACACTAAAAAATACTTTAATTTCCACATTAATTTTACATCAACATTATGTAGAGACATAAAGCACTGAATGTAAAAGAAACTGATTTACCATTATATTTTATTTTTTAGATTTCTATTCAAAGTTAACCCATTGCATTTAAAAACAATATTGGTAGTACAATTTAAAATGGAAGAGGTGTAATTCATTATGTGTTCAATTGACATGCGGAATTTAAAATTAGAATTTTTCACTTTCAATTGCTTTACTTCTCAAGTTGATATAAAATTAAGGTGGGAGTTGAAGCATTTTATTTGTGATTAATATTGAATTTTTTGTATTGCTATTTTTGTTACCCTAAAGGCACTTTCCAACCCAATATGGTAGATATGTTGTAATGTAATAATCTTAAAAATAAAATTAATCCTACATGAAAACATTAAAAAAAATAAAATTGAAAATAGCTTCATAGAGTTCATCCATGGTATTCATGTGGAATATAGCTTATTGAAAGGTTGAAATTAAACCAACCTAGATCCACCTGAGCCCTTTGGTATATCTCAAATTACGCTGGATCCAAGCTGGTTTAAATTGTTAATATAATTTGTTAAATACGACAATAAACATACAAACCACCAATACGAGTTTACCTGCAATATCTAAAATAACATTCGTATTATAAGTCCAAATGAAGAAGATGCTCAATTCATTCAGTGCTCATCTTATTATTGACATATATATATATATATGTGTTAATAAAGAAATTATTTCATGTATTAAATAAATAATTTTATATTTACTTTATATAGAAAATAAATATTTAAATATTAATTTTTTGCGAAAAAAATGTAATTTTTTATTTATTTTTATCCAATATAAATTCATTTATCACCAAAAAAACTTTCAAAAAGTCGCGTTATAGACTACTGCGAAATAAACCAGTCTTATCGTCAATATTAACCTCTCTGACTAGACAAAACTCCCTCGGGGACGTGAATACAATCTCCAGAAATATCATTTAATTTATTTGGTGGAGAAAGAAACGCGTAGACGTGACATTCCAATTTCCATGTCTGTTGCAGAAAACAAGAGAATGACTTTGATGGCAATGTTCATTAACCGGCATCAATACTGTGGGCTGCCATGGCCACTTCCAAAAAAATGCGGGACCACTTCCAAAAAAATGCGGGACACGTGGAAGGAATACGCATTGATCCATGTTCCACTGATGATGAGTCAGGACAATGGAGAAGAAAATTAGTGGGCTGAAATTGACGGTGAAAGCGTGTTGACTTTAACTAGTGTATAATGCATAGTGTCATGTCATATTTATTTTGTGTTTTTTTTGTATTTTCCGTAGATATTTTTGATCTTAAATGTGTTTTTCAAAGATTATTGAGAAAGATTTTCCCATATTTAACTTTTTTTTATCGAGTGGGTTATAATGTCTAAAGTTTTTTTATTTTTTAATTTTTTTATTTGTTGGGTTATAATGTTTGAAAGTTACTTATATGGTAAAAGTGGATGAATAGATTTTTTATATTGTTTAAAGTTTTTCTACTTTCCGTGACTTGCAACCATTTAATTAGTGTTGTCATGTCATATATATGGTAAAATTGGATGAATAGATTTTTTTATATTGTTTAAAGTTTTTCTACTCTCCGTGACTTGCAACCATTTAATTAGTGTTTTCATGTCATATATATGGTAAGAGTGGATGAATAGATTATTTTATATTGTTTAAAGTTTTTCTACTCTTCGTGACTTGCAACTGTTTAATTAGTGTTGTCATGTCATACCTACTTTGTGTCTTTTCTTCAGTGAATATCCCTGACTTTAAAGGTGCGTTGTAAAGATTGTTGAGAAAGATTTTCTTGTATTTAAATTTTTTTATCTAGTGGGTTATAATGTTTATTTTTCATTTGGTGGGTTATAGTGTTTAATGTTAAGTATTTTGTATAGTAAAAGTGGATGAATACATTTCTTTTCTATTCAAGTAGGTTGTGATGTTTAAAGTTTTTGCATTATTTAAAATATTTTATTTGATAGATTATAAACTTTAAAATTAAGCATCTTGTACATTAAAAGTAGATTAATAGTGTTTTACATCCGCATTAAAAGCAAACGATTATTAGTGTTTTACATCAGCATTAAAAGTAAAATTTTTGTCTAAAGGAAGTATCCTGGAGTTTTGTATAGTGCATTCATACCATTTCTGGTTCTATAAAAGTGTTGAATTCAGTGTAACGCATCTACAATTTGAGTTTTCATCGAGTCAGCGTAGAATTTTTTTTAAGTGCATTTTTGTATTTGGGAAAAGTGAATTGTGAAAAAGAAGGGTTGAAATCTTGAATCTTGGATTCATTTTGTAAATGGTTTTGTCCATATAAAGTGTTTGTGTTCACATTTATATTATAATAAAGATTTTATATAGTGTTATGTTATTATTATGTAAATTATGTTTATATTGTGATAATATTTTTATATAGTGTTATGTTATGATATAATGTAGTATTGTATTTTTACATATAGATAAATTAATGTATTACTTTTTACTTTATGGAAGTAAATTTTTCAAATAAGTATCAAACTCATAGTTTTTTATATTTCCCCAGCTCCCTATTGGCTTTTAGATTTTTGTGTGGCTTCATGTATTCTCTATTGTTCACCTTAGAGTTTTGTATTGCTTTATATATTCTCTTATTTGTTCCCTTGTGCCTCCCAAATTGGTATTAGAGCAAGATGTTGTAATTTTCCTGGTTGACTCTTAGTCTCCTAGTTTATATTAAATCCATGAATATGAATCATAATCCACATGATTTTTTATTTCTTTTTAAAAAAATATCAAAATTTGAGCTTCACCATATAATTTGAAACTATAAATAATTGAACATTCGAAGTCATGACCATATCATAATTAGTAATATTTTTCCCTAGCAATTATTTGGTGGAGTCGCAATGGCTCCACCTTAGTGGTAGGACACCCCACCGCCCTACTTCCTTTGATATTAGTTGCCGTCAAAAGTGCAAACAGTGCACATGGGGGGGCATATTAATTGAACAAAAGGTGTTTTCCACCCATGAAGTAATGCAATAGTGACCAAGGAGTAGCCCAACATTGATAATAGTGTAGGGGGAAGGGAAATGTGTTGCTTGTGGCAAAGCATGGGTGAATTTGTGAGTGCAAGGGCTAGGGGAGGTTACAATTTTTGTAGTGGGTGGGGTAACGGAAGGTGATGGCTTATGGGGGATCACACATATGTTGGAGGTGAGAGCCATGATGGAAAGAAGGCTTAACCATGGTGGCATTGATTTTTTTACCATCACAATAGAAAAGAGGAAGATCCTAATGGCTTTAGGGAGGATGGGGATTTTAAGGTTGTTTAATGATAGGGCTTGGAGTTAGAGGAGAAAATGGAACACTATGGTGGAGATGGGCTATGACCATGAAGATTGAGAATAGAGAGGAGCCTCAACCTTTGGCTTCGACTTGGAGTATAGTGGTAGCTAGAGGGAGTAAAGTGTTGAGGAATGAGGAATCGGGTTAGATTATGGGTAGAGGAGTACATGGGAGCTTGTAGGTTTGATTTGGATCTCTTCAGCTACGAAAATTATCTAAGATCTTTTACTTACATGATGCTAGCAGAATTTCATATAAAAGAGCATAATATACCACATGTGCATATTGTAAAGAAGACGAAACATGAAGACAACCATCAAATCAAGAACACACAACACATTGATAACAGAGTTCACCTAGTGTGGGTTACATCTCTGGGCTCTGGTGTCAAGAGTGGAGAGGTTGCTTCATTAAATGTTGCAAATGATGATGATGTACATGGCATGTTCTTTGTCATTACAAGGACAAATACCCTCAATATGAGTGGTGTGTCTTTTCACAAGACGTTCTCCCTACACAAACTCTCACTCAAATGGGTCCTCCATCAGCATGACAAGCTAATAACTCTCACAAGATGTGGCAGCAGGTATCCCTCAACATAATGGTAATCAGAGATCTTAACAATAACAACATAATCTCAGCAAAATAGAAGAAAAGCATGACATAATTGTTCCAACAATATTCATCCATCGTTGGTTGCTCCATGTCTGAATGGTAGATGTAAGGTTAAATAGAAATGGGAGGGCGGAATTTCCAAGGCCTAAGTCATTGGCGTGTTCACTAAAAGGAGCAAGTGGTTGGGGGGCGGGTAGGGTTCAAACTGCCGTCTACCCATAAGGGTTCATCGATTTTTGTATGAAAAATGGATCGTTAAGTCTTATTTCCCAAGGTTTCCATAGATGCATATCAGGTCTTAATGTATATATTATGAGTCATATTTGATTTTCTAGTGTTGATAGTTCTATATATAAAAGTTTACTCGTCATAAGGAATGATATCAAGTGATATATATTACCTCCTAAGGGGTAACTACCTAAAGAGCCACCCCAAAGGGGGTATGCTATTGAAATAATTGGAATTTATATACTTACATACTTACATATGATGAATGTCCACTTGAATAAATCAAAATAGGAGGTAATTAAATGATATTGAGGAATTGAAGCTCAATGCTCTAATATACCTCTTAAAATTCAATTGGAAAGGAAATTCTAACTATAAAAGCTATCCATGAAAATTAATAAATACTTATGAATCTATGGACCTCAAGGGTCATGCCACCTAGTACAACTTGGTAATTTAATAAACTAACCTAGGCAATTTAATGTGAGCGATCCATACATCATGAATCATGAAAAGGTTCATACCACAGTTTAATGTGAGAGATCCATTCATTCCATTGTAAAGAGAGATGCCACATCACCAATCTACCTTGGACACCTTAGTTCAATTCAACAAATATTGAGAGAATCTGTTGAAGGCATTTTCCTTAATTCTAATATGGCTATTGAATTTTTGATTTGAGGAAGAATATGCTCCTAATGCACCTAGGACATTAATGTAAACCATTTCAAGGAAAGGATATCCTAATTGTAAAAAGTATCCATGAAAAGTAATAAAGATGTATGCATCTATTGACTTCAAGGGTCATGCCACGAAGGATGCATCTATGGTGGTGAAATGCCACCAGTGCTTACACCTAGCCTTATTTTCTTTTATTTTCATGTCATTCAAGTCGTGAAAACCATTGTAGAGATGTTGTACCTTAGTTTATTTAATTAAAATTAAAATTATATTATTATGTGGGGTTAAATATATAATATTAATGACATTTCCTAATCCTTCATGGATTATTTGTTGTCAAATCATGATTAAGAAAATGCTCTGTCTTTGTTCTTGCTTGTGTGTTTTCACTTAATATCCTCACAATTGAAGAATGGAAAGCATATCATTTTTAAAGTGATAGATTTATTTTTTGTATTTTATATGGATCAATCCATCCTAGTTTGATTTTCATTTGGAGTTTTGATTGGTTGATTGTTTGGATGGAACTTCTTGTTTCATTTTTTCCAAGTAAGGTGTTGATTTGTCCCTAGTCTATTTTGGAATACTAAGTAATTTGAAGGTATGAAGAATATTGTTGATTTCATATTGATTTTGTGTTGATCAAGATTAATGTTATGATTTGGATGGTGTTAATGCATCCCTTTGTTGTCATGTCTTGATTTTAGTGTTGGAAAATTTTCCATTTTTGTTGGGCATGGAGTCCCCCCAAGGCATGTTTTGGGGCTCAAAGCCCAAGTTTTGACCCAATATTGTTGTAAAGCTCCGCGAATTACGGGCGCGGGGCGCGAAAAGTATGATAGATTCATAGGGTTGTCCACCCTAGTTTTTTAATGTAATGTTGGCTGGATAGAACTACCCATGGTCCATGGACCATGAGATTGTATAAATAGATCGAGGCTCTAAGTGTAAAAGAAGAGAAAGTATAGAGATAGGAAGAGAGGCTAAGGAAGTAAGGTGAAGTGTGTCTTTGGGTCATAGAGTAGGAGAAAGTTATGCAGCTGAGTGCAAAGAGGCCTAGTAGTCCGCAGCTGAGTGCGCTGACTCCTGCAACTAAGTGCGCAGGGTGGATTCGAGTCTGTAACCAAAGAAGGAATAAATAAAAAGAAGTTTTATCATAATTTTGTTTATCTGTTCTTGGGTTAATGCATGTTTGATATAATTTGCAAATATACTGTTTATTTACTGCGTGCACCTCTATGAATGGTTTATGTTGTTAAGTATAATTGAAAGCATGCAAGAAGGCTAAAATAATCAACTAACAGTGGAATAACAGTAAGGTCTTGGGTAGTAACACGGAAGCACAACCTTCGGCCCCCGAGTATGGTTGTGCGAAGGCAGTATATCAGGATGTGAGGTACGGGAAAGTGCGGGAAGAGACTTGCACTCAGGGTCAAACCGTAGACCACTTGAACTCATCAGACATCTCTAGGGTGTGGAAACTTGGTTCTGGCACCCTCCCATACTACTTCGGGTGAGACCTCAGTCCGCACTCCGTGGACTGTTGCCAAAAGGGCCAGTAGTACCGGAATTTGTCTGGCTAACTTAAATTTGAAACTGGGTCAGTTCCCAATAAGCCAACAAATGGTTCCATTGCTAGATCGGGATCTGCATAAGAGATGTTTGATGTCATATCACTGGAATCCAAGAAAGAAAGGAATTGAAGAGTGGTTGGACACAAAGATTCAAGATTTCGCGGCGCAGGAAAGCAAGAATCCGCGATTATCAAAGGAAGAGTGGTTAGGTTGCTATTTATATACAGAAATCCATGAAATGTTCTTTGCATCCTTCCCCTCTGAGTTATATGAGTGGATCACGAAGCTAGCAAACAGTCGAGGAAGGTGTAGGCTCAACAAACCTATTGTGTGGACTCCAGAGTTGGTGCACAAATTGGAAGCATTGGAAGATAAGATCGCGTGCATTGTGGACCATTGGCTCGATCTAATTATAGGAGGGTTTATCACTAAGTTCGCGGTAGATACTTCAGTTAGCTATAGCAAGGCGGAATGACGCTTCCTCAAAGGACTGCAAGGTAAGTACGTTAAATATTTGAACACTTGGCTTAAAATGCTACTGTGTGAAAAGTGGGTTATGCGAATAAATTGATGTTTGGGGCTACGCAGAGTGGGAGGATCTACAGAAATGAAGGTAGCACAGAACTAGAGTCTAGCCCCTTGATTTCACCTCCGTGGGAAAGCGAGGAAGAGATCGCGAAATTTTCACCAAGAAGTGCGATCAATCTGATAAAACAACAAATTCTGCACATGCCACCCCCACCTACACTACCACCAGTTTCACCATCTTCACCCCTGTCTTTGCCCACACCACCTCTGCCACCACCACAGTTCAATATGGTGAGCACGATAAAGTTGTTGGTGTTCAAAGGAGTAGGGAACGAAGATCCAGACTAGTTTTGGTTCATGGTAAAAGCTATATGGGAAGTGCAGGGAGTCACAAATGACAATATAAAGAAAGAAACACTGGTTAACGCTTTGCAGGATCTCGCACTAATGCGGTACATTAAGCATTCCAATGACAATCCAAACACAGGGATTGCAGATATCCAAGCTGCACTAAATAGGGAATTTAGCAGGCCAAAATCAAAGACACAGCTGATTATTGGATTTAAGGAAATCGCGATGCTTCCAGGCGAGACCCCCCTGGGAGCTAGATCAAAGACTGAAGTATATGCTTCGTGAAGCCAACATGACCTTGACAGATGGGCAACACCACACATGGTTTGTAGCATTGGTAATGCCGCATCTAAGGAACGCACTGTCACATTAGAAGCTATCCACTCATGCCGAGGCCTTGGAGACCATAATCAAATTGCATGAAACCCCGATACAAAATCCTAACCTGGGAGTCCAACAGATCCATGAGCAATTGAAAAAATTCTGCCTTGAGATGCAGAGTTTGAAACAAGACAGGACAGCTCACCCAGAAGCGCGCGAGGAGATATGGTGCATAAAGTGCAAAGGCAAGGGACATGACAAATACCATTATCCAATATTTGCAAACTACCTGGCGGAAGGAGGACTAATGCCATTGAGACCAGAGGCACAAGTAGGAATGAGCGCGACACCTGCATTATGGTGTGCGATTTGTTAGATAGGAGGGAAGCATGCTACAGACAACTGCCATATATTACAGAAGTATACACAGAACTCCCAATAGTTGTTCTGTAATTTCTGCAGGTTAGTAGGCCACGATGAGCATACCTGTAGAAGTTATGGACTGACGATGGATCAGACTCGTACCTACAGAGTTTAGACCGAAACATGGGCCCTCGATCAAAATGCAGGAATGGTGCACACTGGATTTCAGGGGTGTGGATGAGGTTGAGGCGGAATGGGACCAGGAACAGGTCGCGGGCAGCTAATCTGTAACAATTGCGGAGGGCCAGGGCATTATGCCTGCGATTGTACAAATCCAATGAGACCATCATGCTTATATTGTACCCAGTTTGATCATGAGACGAAGGATTGTCCCACGCTGAGAGTGAGGTTGCACGATAAAGGAGCACCCCAACCTCCCCCGACTCATAACCTACAAATGATGAGGTCTAAGTTGTGCGAGGAAGACTCGAATGTAAATATCGTGCTCTAAAGTGGTATCATGACAGGAGATGACAAAGGCAAGCAGCCCGAAGAGAGTGCTTGGGTTCGCAAAGCTCCAACAAAGGAATCAGAATTTGATTTAGAGCGCACTAAGGAGACATTTATGGAGGCTAAGAAGAGCTTCGTAGATGCCTCCACTTTAGAAAGTAAAGACAAACTGGAACTGGAAATGGAGTCGTCAATGCTCACTACATTTTTGGAGACATGCATGAAGTTGATGCGTGACAGCAAAGCCTTGAAGGGATTGCAAGAACTCATCACTAGATGCGCTGGAACCATGCCAGGATAACCGCGTGTAGTCTAGAAGCTCAGGAAGCGCACACCATGAATAGGAAGGGTGATAAGATTGACCGCACAGATCAGGGTATATGAAATGGATCAAGTGATTTTAGATCTAGGATCGGATACGAACGTCCTGCCAAAGCAGACATGGGAGTGCATGGGCAAGCCTGCGTTGCAATGGTCTTCTATTCAATTGCGTATGGCGAACCAACAAAATATCCTACCCAAGGGAATATTGCAGGAAATAACTGTGGATATCGAAGGTGCGAGCGCGCTTGCAGATTTTGAAGTGATAGAGATTGTTGATGACAAAAATCCCTATCCTACGCTATTGGGAATAGATTGGGCCATTGACATGAATGGAGTGATAAATCTAAAGAAGCGCAAGATGATTTTTGAGAAAAATTCACTACACGTATTGGTACCTTTAGACCCTATGAAAGGATCACGCTACACAGAGCAAGTGCGACTACGAGAGCACAGATGATCTAGACTGTATCTACAAGATAACCATGCGGGAGCAAGACTAGTTGAATCCAACAGCGGATGGAAAGATTTTGTGGGAGCGTGAAAGCTCCTACACCTTAGATTTAGATGGGGAGATAGAACGATGGCAGAACTGGTTACACGTGGTAACCACGCTCAACTGCAACATGATGACAAGGTCATTGCACTGCGTGACAAAAGAGGTAAGAGATCTACCTATGTATGACGGATTGACTGAGGTTGATGATTTCCTAAACCAATTTGAAAGAGAAGTACCAAAACAACAATGTTTTGACACTCTGAAATGGTTACTGCGTGCTACACTCGCAAGATGGTGGGGTATGCATCAAAGAAGTTTTGAGGACTGGCACGAATGAAAAAGGATGATGCTCATGTAGTTTGGAAAGCCTCAGATGTGGATGAAAGTTGGGTATGACGGAATAAATAACCTGCGCGCCCACCTTTCTAGATGGGTACAAGCAAATGGTGCGCAACCTGCACGAACGCACACCGTCCTCGTGATAGGAAACACAACCAACAAGCAGGAGACGGCAATATGATGGCATGAATGATGACCAGGAAGTATGATAAGACCAAGTGCACTGAATATTATCCACATGGAAGCCTTTGAAAAAGTATGTGAAGTACTGAATGCGGTGCACCATGTGAAACACATTGACTGGAACCTACACATACCAGCGGTTCTATGGGCTTATACGACCATGTACAAAACCCTGATCACGTGGGCACTTCTGAAGCTGAAGTATAAAGCAGATGCTGTAATCCCTATGGAGCATGCAAAGCCTAGTCCATGCATAGTAGCGCCCGTAGATACGATGGTTCACGAAGCCTAGAAACAAGGGATCACATAACCGCAAGAAACATAACGCATGGAACTTGAGGAAGAAATCCAACCGGGCAACCTTAGACTCCACGAACTTGAAGAAGAAAGGGTACGGTAATAGTTACAAGGACAAAAGATCCCCCAGACATTAAACAATTAGAAGAAAAGTGGAAAGGAACTACCAAAACAAATGCAGAGGCAATCAAGAAACTGTCTAAGATTGACTGGGAAACCTACTAGTAGTTTATGGTGAAACCACATAGTCATTGGATGACTCTACGTTGTTTAACCAATTCTACTCAAAAGATGGTCCAACCTCTCACTCATGTTGCATTCACGAGACAATTGAGATCTAGAATTGGCCAGCCTCCACAAGTTAAGCCAATGATAGACATCTATGAGCTCAAGGACCGAATGGCTGAATAGGACCATTAAATTTAAAGAAGCTTGTCATCATTTTATTTTTATTTTAGTTTTTATTTCACTTATTCTAAGGAAAGTTGTTTGAAACCTCCTCAACTTTTTATGTAATAATATATTTTTGATACATATGTGTATTATTTAGACCTCTCTCATGCATTTAGAGAAGGGTCCATAATTTTACCAAAAACACTTTGCAAGAGCTTGCACTTCTGTACATTTGTGACATTTTTGATGAGATAATTGGAACAAGATCTAATTTTCTTAGAGATTGAAGCATACTCTACTGAATTTGCATTTTTTTACTCTTAGAGTATATTTACTTGAAAAGAAAGAGATCAATATTGTTGATCTCATGACTAGGACCTTTCATATCTGGTACTTCTATCTTTATGACTGTGTTTCGTTTATGAATTAGTAGTAATCTTTCTTATATTGTGTTATGTATGAAATCTGAGTTATAGTTTGACATCAAAGAACTTTTGTATAAATGTATCAGCTGGAATTCCTTATTGAATACATGATCAATTGATATATGCGATATATGCAATATATTTTCCATAATTATTTTTCCTAACTATTTAGTCAAAATAATCATCATTAACGATTTCTTATCTTATAGCAATTGACTGATCTTTATTATCTTTTGCTTCAAGACATCTTTATAGATCGCATGATTTTAGTTATTCCCTGGTACATATTAAGATATAGGTTAAGATAGATAGATGCATGTGTTTGTTATTTTATTAGATCATTTTAGTTAAAACATTTCCCATTATATCCTATATTAATCCAACATCATCATATCAATTCTTGCTGGGATGCTCATCCCATTATCCCCAGTCGGAGACACCACACCAAATGGAAAAGGAACTACTTTCAAGGTCTGGACCAGGTGGTTACCCCCCATGTTGTTGCAAAAGAATTATAGGGCTTCAACACAGTGTGAACATCATCATCTTCCATTTTCCTTCTTCAAGTTACACATCCAATCTCTGGGTCAAAATACTTAAGTTTTCCTTCACCCCTTTTGAGTTTGGCCCTGATTATCATTCACACTCGTAATTCACATTAGCAAGAAGACCACTTTGATACCAAACATGATTTGGTATTCCTCTGATACCAACATTATCCAAGATACGGTTGATGTGATTAGAATTGCATAAAATATCATGTGCAAACAATTAAAGAAGAAGCAACATCAAATGAGACCATAAAGACAATACACATAATGTATGATAATGGAGTTCGTCCTATGTGGACTAGATCCCCGGACCTTACTTTAAGAGAGGGGAGACCTCTTCATTCATCTTAGCAACAATGAAAATGAGTACATGGAAAAATACATCATTATACCTCGAATTTTGAGGATGACCTGAAAATGGGTTACTCAAATCCAAACATAGGCTACACTAGTGAAATCATGGTGAAATATTAGTTAAAATTAGTATAAACTCAGCTATATTATGCCTCTGTCAACTCTAGACCCCCAGAGAATCTTTAGATTCCACAACAAAAGCTTTGTAGGAATATTTTGAGAATATTCCTCAAGAATCGTGCCTTAGGATTCCGCTTCAAGGTTTTAGGCTCTAAGTTCCACCGGCCCTCGACCAGGTTTCACTCTCCAACTGCTCTTAGCTCTATCATCCCTCCATTTTTTGAATTCCAAATAAATGGTATTTTTATATGGGGTTGTCAGATGGTGGGATGGTTAGTGCACTGTAAATAAAACGTTGACCCCATAATTGGGTGTTGTGGGTTCAAAACCTTGACTGTTTATTTTAACATTTTAAACAAATGTGTATTAAACTGTCGAATATATTTTAAACAACCTGTTTAAATGCCTATTGGAACTCTTTCACCTGTTGGGATAACAAAATTCATTTAACATATAATTGTCTGCCATATTAAATAATAACATGTTGTTTAATAGTCGTATGGGTTGGAGGTGTCGCCAGATATGGAAACTTGCCAATTGTTACCATATTTTTAATACAAAGCCAATAACACTTGTCCATTAAAATTGTTTAACAAAAAATATTTTTTTGTTGTTACGATAACAAACCACTAATCCACCGTAAGCATTGAACAATTTTACCAGCACGTGCTTAGATTAACTCATTCGTTAATTGTAGACCATTGACAACCGGTTTTGGAACCATTAACACAATCCATCGAATATAACATAAATTTAAAAACTCGGTTATAACCGTGTTGACCATCAACTTGCTGAGTGACCAGGTTATTTTGGCTACCAAATGGGTGCCACATAGTGCCAACCACTTAGGCCACATGGAAATAGTTGATTGGGCCACACTGCCCATTTTTATTGGGCCAACTAGTGCTCAGTCAATGCTACCAAATTTAGTTCGGTTCCATTATATTTGGTAATTCCTCCAACTTTAGCAATGCCTCTACCTTTATCTGGCAGTCCACCAATTTTAGCCCCCAACTTCCACATTTTTCGAGACCACCAACTTTGGCATTGGTCTAAATTTATCTGGTACCCTGCTAAATCTGTCATTTTTCCAAGTTTAACCAGAACTTTGCTGAGCATAACTCCCACATACGAACTTGCATTTAAGCATTGTTTACATCATTGGATTCCTTATGATGAGCTCTTTGATATGGTCTTGGTTTTGCTGCAATCTAAGGAATTTCTCAGGCCAGGAGTAACTCCAGTTTGGCAGAAAACTGATACGATTCATTTCATTAGGTAGCTATCGTTATATACAAAGAATGTGACTGCTCATTTCATCTTCTTGATGATTGTTCACATTCCAAATTCACCCAATCACAGAGGATTAGGTGTCAACATTCCCCCCCTTAATCTGAAGGGATGTTGGTGAGTCCAAGCATCGTTCTGAATCTTTCAAGCTTTTCTCTTCCAAGCGCTTTGGTGAAGATGTCTGCAATTT
>APFE030711664.1:43609-101952 GCA_000404065.3 Pinus taeda
CTAGAATGCAAGCATCACAATGCTTAAGTTTCCTAGGAATTGTAGGCAAACCAGCAACACCATTTTTCTTCAATAAGCGGAGACTGTCATAGTTCAAATGTCCAAATCTAGCATGCCATAATAAACTTGATGGAAGTGTACCTTCCTCATGATGAGAATTGTATGAGAAATGTTGTGCATCAGCAGATGTTCCTTGCAGTTTGAGAAGCCTTTCTTCTTCTATTCCCCCCATGACAAGTGAGTGGTCAGATGCTTTTCTTACCTCAAGATTGCCATCAAACATATGAATGGAGTTACCTTGCTGGCGGATGTGGACCAAGGACAACACGTTTCTCTTGAGCTGTGGGAGATATAGAACATGATCCAGAAGAAAGTCTGAGAGACCAAGCAGTTTAAGCCTGATTGTGCCAAGCTCTGATGGCTTGATTTTTGACTGATCTGCAAAGTATACTACTCCATCAACATTGTTAGTGAAATCTTCAAAAAAATATTTTCTATGAGTCATGTGACAGGTTGCTCCTGAATCAAGCAACTAATCATTTTTCTAGGAAGCAAGTGAAGTATTAAACAAATCTTCATTTACTCCAATGTTACATTGTGTCTCAACATAGTGAGTGGATTCAGGTGCTTTACCTTTGTCTGTATCATCAGTTTTACCTTTTTGTTGGTTTCCTCTCTGCTCAATTTTGTCCCATGGTAGCTTGCATGTAGAGGCATCATGTGATCCATTTCTTTTGCAGCGAATGCAATGTAAGTCTGCCTTTTCTCCTTGAGAATGTCTGCCCCCCTGCCTCTTAAATATCTTCCTCTTCCTCTTCATCCACCTCTTCCTCTTGTAGAATCTTGAGCATGATGTTTTTCTTTATGAGCAAGGCATACAGTCTCTTCAGAAGACTCTGGGGTTGTCTTCTTTCCAAAAGCTTTTTCTCTTTCAACAAACTTTTTCACAAGAGAGTCAAAGGTTACATCTTTGAGATTTACATTTGGTTGCAAAGACTCAAGATAATTGGAGTATGTAGGATAAAGTGCCTTGAGAAAAGCAATAAGAGGGATATCCAGATCAACCTTAGTGGATTTGATATCATGCATTATAGACTTTATTTCAGATGCAAGAGCAAGAGGATCATTATTTTGCAGTTCAAGAGTGAAGAGTTTAATCATGAGTTGGACGACTTCAAGTGCAGAATGTGACTCATAGAGTTCTTTCAGCTTTTGTAAAGCTTCAAAGGCAGTTGAATATGATGAAATATGGCGACTCACCTCTTTATTTACAGATGCTGCGATTAATGCATAAGCTTTGCTGTTCTTGTTTTCGCAAATGGCGAGCTCTTTGTCTGAGGTAGGCTTTTCTGGGTCACTGTCTCCTTCTCCGACACACACTCCTTTCCACAACTCATTGAAGATGAGGGTGTGTTGTATCATCCGGGACCAATCAGGATAGTTCTCCTTGCCATTGAGAACTATTCCTGCGATAGAGATGATTGAATGCATTCTGTAAAAAAAAACTTCTGCTGATAGAAAAAAATACTCCTGCTGATATACAGTGAAATTGTGCTCAAAAGAGCAAAAAGATTTCAAATACTTTTATGTACTATGTTTCTTCAAATCCCTCCAATGTTTATAAAAGGATCCTCATATAATACATCCACCATATTCCATTTTACAAATTCAGTTCATATTCTATTCAACGCATTCAAATATCTACAAACTATTCAATATATATATATATATATATATATATATATATATATATATATATTATATGCTGGTCAATATATATCATTATACACATACACCCACAACGCACATATAAACCACAATGTTTACCCGGATGCGCACCACGTTAATATTCAAACAACGTGAATATTATTCAAACCACATCTTTAATATAATCCAAACAATGGGCTATATTAATCCGAACAGTGGGCTATATTAAAAGCAAATGAACCAATTGCTGCTGCTGTCATTGCCATTTTTCCCACACTTCACGCGTATCCTCCTCTTTTAAGCTGTACATACTGGCTCTCGAAATTGGAACTCAACACCACATACTTCACCACAGTTTTAATACACATTCAAACCACAACTTTGAATTATTAACACATTCAAAAAACTCAAACGCTGTTTAAAACGTTATGCAAACATGTTGTTTAATACCAAACGTATACCACTGGCCCTCTTAAATTTGATTACTCACACACTTTATGAGTCAGTTTGAATTTTTGGGTTCGTGTTCCACCGGGCGTGCCAGGACACGGAGAATTTCATTGTTGTTTCCATCATCGCTCCAAATTTCCTTTCGATCGATCAATCTTATGCTGCAAAAAAATACCCAAAAAGGCTTAAAAATAGCGATCAAGGAGCCTTATTTGGTTAAAGCAGAGGACAGCTTTATTTGGCTGCACATCGACAATCCTTGGTCGGTTAGGAGAATAGAGACATTCCCAGAATACAGGCCAACGAGATACAAGCAGTGGATAAAGAATGGAAGGCGCGCCACCATTATGAAAACAAGCGCTTTGATATCACTCCCAGAAAGTTTCAGAAATTGAGCAACATGAGGCATATAACTGACAGACGCTTCAAAGGAATGAGACCGGGTGTGAACAAATGATTTCTGCAGACTGCAACAATTTCATAATCAATTTGAATGCAATGCCTTGTTCAGGCTTTTACCTAAAAAAAAAAAACTAAGTAGTGTGCTGCATTTTAGAAGATCACTACATATGAATTAGGAGCAAGCGCCGGAGGTATTTCGAGTCCCCTCAGGATATTTGCAAAAGGAAAAAACGAAAAGGAGGAGGCCGCTGTAAATGCTGAAGAGCAGTGCGTTATGGACAGAGGTGTCAGGCTGGTCAGGGAATATGAAACGGTTTGGGGTCTGAGCGTATGCAAAAATCATAAATAGAATATGTCAGGGCAGCACAGGTGTGGCAGAGAGCAATGGAGCAGATAAGGAGTTACAAAGACATAAAGGGTAAACAGGGAGCTGGCTCTGATACCATGTCAGGCCAGGAGTAACTCCAGTTTGGTAGAAAACTGATACAATTTATTTCATTAGGTAGCTATTGTTATATACAAAGAATGTGACTGCTCAGTTCATCTTCTTGATGACTGTTCACATTCCAAATTCACCCAATCGCAGAGGATTAGGTGTCAACATGATCCATTCAAGGTGGGTACTGGGGGTAAAGAATGTTGTATATAGTAGCTCCAGATTCTTCTTAAATTGAGTAAGTAACCTTGCATAAAGCAGTGGTACTGCATTGGTAAATTAACTTTATCTAGAGATGACAACTCTCTTGAAGGATATTGTTTTATTCTATTTTTGACAACTTATGTCAGTCAGTCTAGTACTTAATGTATCATATTTCTTTGCAATTTTACAAGATCCGTTCCCAGAGCCTGATGCACATGGATCTTATGTATTCTCGATGTTGGTATCGAGATATCTGGAATAGAATCATTTTGAATTCAAGTCTGAGTCGACTCTCGGTACTGTGAGATGCTTCTAAGTAAAGGCTGTATGAAATATCTCCCATGGCCTGGAAATAGTTGCCATTCTTTTGATATGGTAACTTTGGCCTGTTAAATGTATTAATGGCCTGCAGGTCGAAATATTAAAAATACTGAAAGGGAACTCTAGCATAAATGTTTTATTATATGATGCCTGTTCTCTTCTGATTCTTGACCCATCGTTTATAAATCCAGTTTGTTATTCTTGTGTTGGGTTGTCCACCTTTCCAGTGATGGACAAATTCACTTGGTGTTTTATATCACCATATCTTTGTCATAGTTTTATTCATATATGTAGGTTTCTTTCTTTGTATTATTTTTGGCATTTTCTATGAGTTGCGTTGGAACTTCCACATTCTATTCATACTGGTTGTATGCTTGAACCAAGGAAAATTTAAAGGGCTAATATTTGCAGGTGGGCTAATTTTCCATGCCTTTTATAAAAAATTGATTCACTAATTTCCATTTTTTCTAAAACTGATTTGCCCAAATTTTACAGTATAAAATTATTTTACCTTATAAATCACGAATATTTTATAGAGTCTATATACAATCATTATAATTTTGAATACTTTTAAACAAGAATCTCCAAACATTTTACAGTTTGCCTATTAGATGCTAGTAGGATTCGGCAAGGTTTCTAAAATTTAAGATAAATTTCCATCCTTAAAATTTTCCCTGTACGCTTCATTCCCATTGACCTACTTCTGTGGTCATTTGTTGGACATTAATAAAATTATCTTATCTCGTCTTATATTATGTATGCCTCAGATGTTATTTGTATAACTGTGTTTATCATGATCTAGTTTTGAATTTTATAAGCTATTATATTTGTTTTGTCGATTCATGTAACAAGGACACAATTGTATTTACACGTCTTGTGTTTGGTCAGACATTTATCATTAGTAGGATGCAAAAAGTATCAAAGGAAGCATTGCAGCGTACAGACAAGAGGATTGGTCTCATGAATGAAATCCTGGCTGCAATGGACACGGTCAAGTAAGTTCTTGTGATTAAGAAACCATGATCCCTGTATAAGTTTTGTTTATCTGTGCTTGGATTCTTTATGATGTTCCTATGATTCCTACAGATGCTATGCATGGGAAAATAGTTTTCGGTCAAAGGTCCAGACTATTAGGAATGATGAGCTCAGCTGGTTTAGGAAGGCACAATTATTGGGATCGGTATAGATTCAGATTGCCTTAGTTTTACCTGTTGTCATGAAATTGTTTTCTTTTTTTCTTAACTCATAGAAATTATGTTGCCAAAATATTGTCTATTATGTTTTTTTCCATCAATTTATTCCTCTTACGCTTGCATGATAATTCATGATTTTTCTAATAACTTCTTATTATTTTGCAGTGCAACAGCTTCATTCTGAATAGTATTCCAGTCGTTGTTACTGTGCTTGCTTTTGGGCTGTATACTTTGCTTGGTCGTGAATTGACAGCTGCAAAAGCCTTTTCGTCTCTTGCCTTGTTTGCAGTATTGAGATTTCCACTCTTTATGCTCCCAAACTTGATAACTCAGGTACCTGAGCTGTTCTACTTTATGTTAAATTTATGCTTAAAATAGTTTATCTATATAAATATACTGAGCACACAAATGCTATTATGATGTCAGTATGGCGTGGAGTAAACAATCTAACATTAAGAATGGGGCCAGGACTTGTGCTTTACTTAGTTCAATGCTTCCACAACTGAAGGCCAAATGCCTTATCTGACCGCTGGTTTATCCACAACCAAGATATCTTTTATTTATGGCTCAATGGTTTAGGGTTTTCTCCACCATGAAAACACACCTTGCAAACACATAGGAGGCCTATTTTTGCAGGCTTCCTTTGCACTTTTCATAGAATAAAATATTAATAGAAGTATAGATTTTCCTAGAATTAGGGTGTTCCACTAAACAAGCATTCATTATGATTTCAGAGGGTGAAAATAGCCATGTCGTTGTTCTAATTTGATCTCTACATAAGAATATTTCTTTTCATTGCCATGTGTGCCATTGTAAATGTTTCTCAATTGAATTCCCCCTTGTAATTGGGCTTATGCATCATATGAAACCATTAAAAGAATGCTCATTCTAGAATATAAAGCCTATAACAGAATGAAAAACTCCAGCATGGAAGTGAGGAAAACAAGATGCAACAATAGCCTCACAATTGATGATTTCAGCCTTGAATATTTCCTCAATGAAGCTCCAATCCTGCACAAGATATCTTTGATTTATGGTTCAATGGTTTAGGGTTTTCTCCACCATGAAAACACACCTTGCAAACAGATAGGAGGCTTAATTTTTGCAGGCTTCCTTTGCACTTTTCATAGAATAAAATATTAATAGAAGTATAGATTGTCCTAGAATTAGCGTGTTCCACTAAACAAGCATTCATTATGATTTCAGAGGGTGAAAATAGCCATGTCGTTGTTCTAAGTTGATCTCTACATAAGAATATTTCTTTTCATTGTCCAGTGTGCCATTGTAAATGTTTCTCAATTGAATTCCCCCTTGTAATTGGGCTTATGCATCATATGAAATCATTAAAAGAATGCTTGCTAGACTCTAAGAAAGTCACTCCAATAATTTTATGGAGATATGTACCAAATGTGGGCTGCAAATTTTTGACATTGGCAGCCACTAAGTCCTTTTCTTTATAATGCCTTCCTTGGATGAAGTGTGTTCCATCAGTAAGTGATTGTTGGACCATGTAGATGGGTTTCATGTGCTATGTGGTTTCATTCTATGGAGGGCATTCCACCATAATTTATTGTAGAGAGTCTTAACATACAATACCATGCCTCCAAAGATGTAAAACATGCCTTGTAGAAAATGAAAAGTACCCATGAAGATGAGTATGCTTCCAAATATGCAAAATTTCCTTGGAAGATGTGAAAAATTGCTCAAAAATATCCTCCATGAAAGATTATGCATCAAAGTGTGTGCAAATGACCATTTATCTTCAGTGCCTAAGTCTCCGTGTTTTGATGTTAAGATTTATTGACATGAAATCACCCTCGTCCCATCCTATTGTCTACTCCAGTGTTGCACATATTGCGATAATATCGGAATTATCGCGATATTATTGCTGAAAGGACTTGTGTCGATATTATTGCCGGTATTTATTGTGATAATTTGGCAAAATCATAATTATCGTGATAATTTCTGAAAATTATTGCGATAATTTAAGCGTCTGGGTTTGGTTTTTTTTGGTCATTTCTGTTGAAAAGTGTAACTAGGTTCGGTCTTCATAATGACATGTAATTATGATTTTATGTAATGAGATGTAAAAGAGAAAAATAAAATTATTGTATTAATTTGCTTCATGGGTTTCATGAGATTTTATTTTTGAGTCCAGACTCCCATTGAGAGCCTTTAGGAATTATTTGTCATCTAGTCATAAAATGATAGAGTCATTGTCACGTAATGAAGTCATGTGACACTTTGTAAAAGGTAAAAATTGTATATGTAAAGTATCCTCCAAGACCTTGTCACATATCCTCTTAAAGTCGGCCTACAACGATGGAAGAACATGTTAGAAGTAGTCGGGCTAACTACTTGTGATCATGCGAAAAAGAGGCTACCAAGAGAAGTGCGAAAAAGGATAAGGAGAGTTTCTTCTGGGGCAACGAAGAAAGTTTCTTCGGGGGCAATGAAGGAGGTTTCTTCTGGGGCAACGAAGGAGAGTTTTCTGGGTAACTGAGATAGAGATCTAGAGATCGAGATTCAAGGTTTCTTCTGGGGCAACGAAGGAGGTTTCTTCTAGGGCAGTGAAGGAGGTTTCTTCTAGGTTAGTGAAGGAGAGTTTTCTTCTAGGGTTAGTAATGGAATGATTCTTCTGGGATACTTGTTCTGTGTGACTGAGATAGAGATCTAGAGACCGTGATTTTCTAAAGGAACCTAATGAGATCGTAGAGACTGAGTGTCTCTAGGAGAAGTCGAGAAGAAGCAATGTGAAGTATAGAGACCGAGTTTCTCTAGAGGGAGCCGAGGAGAGCAGTGCAAGATCAAGAAGAAAGTCGAGAAAGGGAAGAGGTGGAACATCAAGGTTAGTGACAAGGTACTTGGGAGGATACTAGATTCAAGGGTCTTTGTCATGGTCTTGGTACTCATCAATTGAAGATCTAGAAGAAGAATTTTGTCGAGTTTTCCTCTTAAGAGGCGAGAGGTTTTGGCCCTAGCTGACAAGCCTACATACTGTATCACTTGTCTTTTTTTGTGCATATTGGTAATTGTCTTGATGAAAAGAACACAATAATAACATAACGAAGAAAAGACTATAAGCTAAGAAGTAAAAGTATATCACAAGCAATTATCAAGTAGAGAAATTGTTTATCTATTCATGCCTTAGATTTCTCAACATGGCATCAGAGCTTAGGTGGTGAAGTCAAGAAGGGGCATTCAACCAAGGAGACATCACGCAGTGGAAGAAGGATCATAGCAGATTCAAGGGATACCAAGATCAAGATCTTCAAAACCCTATATCGAAGAAATCTACACCAACAAGAGTCTTGCAAACATCTTCAAGAAAGAAGGAAGTCTAAAACACTCAAGAAGGATTGTGAATCGAGCTCTCTCATCAATCACTCAAGAAGCAAATCCTCTATCAACATCAAGATTAAGGAGGAAGCAAGCATCAATTTCTCAAGTAAGTCTATGACTATATCTGATAATAACAAAATGTCTTTTTGCAAGGAAAACAATAAATTGGTTGGGGTTGCAAATTTCCTTGCATGGAAGAAAAGGACAGACCTAAATCTTATTGAGAATGAGGTCATGGATCACATCAAAGGGTCGATAACCCAGCCTCCAAAAGTAGATACTCAAGCATATGCTAGATTCATGTATGGAGAAGTGAGAGCCCAGAGGAATCTTATAGAAGCTATAAAAGACTCTCTAATTCCATATGTATCAAAGTTGGAGACTGCAAAATCAATATATGACAAACTAGTAGAGTTGTTTTCCGTAAGTACTGTAGGAAAAGTAATCTCATTAAGGCAAGAACTCTACAAGCTAAATATATCCAAGGAAGATGGAATAGCTTCATACTTTATGAGGATATCTGAAATTCGAGCTCAACTACAAGAGCTGGGAAAAGTCATGTCTGATAGAGAGATGACCACAGTGGTGCTAAATGCATTGCCAGAAGAATGGGGTAACTTCACTTCAAGTTTATATGGGAAGAAAGAGACTACTCTATTTCAAGATCTATGGTCACTCTATAAGATCGAAGAAACCAGATTGAAGGCAAAGGATGATGTTGTACCAAATGAGCAGATTCAATACATGTTGCTATGGCAAGAAGGAAAGGAAAATTTGGAAAGTTTGCTCCTCAAAAGAAAAGGAAGAACATGGCTAAGGTAAGATGCTATGGATGTCAGGAACTTGGGCACTATAGAAGAGATTGTCCTAATTGTAACAAGGACAAGAGAGATAGGGAAGAAGCCCATATTACTGAGGAAGTGAAAGAACCTGAGACAAAGAAGCTTAAGAAGGAAGAAATAAAAGATCTCTACTATGACTGAGATGATCTTCTTCACTAAAAGGTACTTTTCACTTGTAATTTATAAATAGGAAGCAATGCAAATAAGATAGGATGCATCAGATTATAGAATCATGGTAGAAGCATTAGAAGTAAGATCTCTTGATATGAGAAGCAAAATGAATGTCTGGAATAAGTTATATTGATTACAAAGAATAAGGGCTCTTGGAAACCTCATTGAAATCTCAAGTGATACTCATAGGAACAAGTTGAGGTCATCATCGACTGGGATCATCATACAATAGTCAAGGAAACATCTGCTGGGTGAGGACATGTAAGATCCTCTGGTTTCTCTAATGGAATCCTTATCAGAGGATTCACCGATCTAAAAGGAAGGCAAGAGTTTCATCATGAATTCCAACTCGTGGGATTCAAGGGATGATGGTATGATGACATAACAAGAAAGTAGGTCTACATGATAAAGTTCTTTCGTTCAAATGAAGCTGCTATAGAAAATCTGGATGACTGTAAGGAAAGATGAGGTATGTATGCTTGCATAGGATATTATGAAAGTCATGTCATATGGTTGCAGATAATATGGATCACTATTTCCATCTTGGGAAATTTGATCACAAGAAGAAAGGGTCTACTCTTTGAAAGATTGCAGAAAAGCATAAGTCACAGTAAATGGAATCAACATAATATGTTCTCATATGAATCATGAGCAAGTTGATTTCAATTAAGGAACTCTGATTAGAAGCTCCTAGGAATGAAGTGTGTGAAAAGAAAGGAAGAGATCGGAAAAGGTAAAAGTCATTCAACATCCGAAGTCCAAGAAGATTTGATTAGAATATCTCCCGGAATGATATGAAGACTCTGATGAAAGTCGAAAAAGATAGAGACCCTTGACAATGGATATCTGTGGGAGATGTGTCAACTTGCATGCAAGATGCTGATACCCACAAGAAGATTTTATGAAGAAAGACCATCACAAATGTAATTTTGAATTAAGTGTTCATTTCTTATTTTTGAACTAATATCTGGATGGGCTAATGTAGGAGTTCCAAAGGGAAGATCTGTGGATGATTTCCAAAAGGACCATATTGAAGGATGTAAGATCCTTTCGGAAAATATGGCATAAAGAAAGCAACATGCCATGAAGCAAAGACAAATGGAAAACTGATGGATCACTTTCTGATGAAATAAGGACATGACTAACTCATGGTTGAAAGTGATGGATGGTTTGAGCCCTATGAAGGAGTCCCCAAAAGACGAAGACTCCATGACAAAGAATAAATTCATGACATTGAAGGAAGGAGCTCTTCAGGCAGCTGGTTGTTCCATGATCTCCACATGAGGAGCTGCTATAGGTTCCTAGTTAAGAGGGAGCCTGAAAAGAAGTTTCTTACATGGAAGAAGCTTGGAAATTCCTAAGCCAAGAGGGAGCTTAGGTACATTCCTTTTGTAGGAATTAGTACATCTCTTTATTGGAATATGTCCTCCCTATTTGAGAGGGAGAGATAGACATGTCATTTTAATCTTCACTTGGGAAGAGATAATGGAGGATTGGGTAATCATTTGGCATCCGATACTCTTTGAGGATGAGATAGGACATCCAATAGAAGAGTAGTCGTGGAGGACCAATATTCTTTGAGGGCTGGGGAGTCCAAGATAAGAATAGTCCTCATGGAACACACCCTGAGTACCCGGGTAGGGGATGTTTCGAGAGAGACAATGATGAGTGTTTATAAATCATTGGTCTCTCCAGCATTGAGCTCAGATTTTGTGGAGAGATGGAGCTGTTAGTCAAGGCCTTGCTATGTAACAATGGTGGTTGATATGATGCTATACAAATGAGTTACCAATCTGAATTCTTCTTATGATAAATTCTTCAGATTGAGAAAGTCCAAGTACCATTATGAATACCTTCCTAGTTAAGAGGGAGTGTAGGAAAGTGTAACTAGGTTTGGTCTTCATAATGGTGTGTAATTATGATTTTATGTAATGAGATGTAAAATAAAAAAAATAAAATTATTGTATTGACTTGCTTCATGGGTTTCATGAGCAAGAGATTTTGTTTTTGAGTCAAGACTCCCATTGAGAGTCTTTAGGAATTATTTGTCATCTAGTCATAAAATGATAGAGTCATTATCATGTAATGAAGTCATGTTACACTTCGTAAAAGGTCAAAATTGTCTATGTAAAGTATGTCACATATCCTCTTCAAGTCGGCCTACAACGATGGAAGAACATGCTAGAAGAAGTCGACATAACTGCTTGTGATCATGTTGGCCTAAAGGACATGAGATGAAGTGTATATATAGCAACACTTAGCCTCACTTAGAGGCATGAAACTCGATAAGCATTCATTGAAGAAGAAGTGCAAAAAGGAGGCTACGAAGAGAAGTGCAAAAAAGGATAAGGAGAGTTTCTTCTGGGGCAGTGAATGAGGTTTCTTCTGGGTCAGCGAAGGAGAGTTTTCTTCTAAGGTTAGCGAAGGAAGGATTCTTTTGGGATACTTGTTATGGGTAATCGAGATAGAGATCTAGAGATTGAGATTCTCTAAAGGAAGCTAGTGTGAAGTATAGAGACCAAGTTTCTCTAGAAGGAGCTATTGAAGGAAATGTAACTAGTTTCGGTCTTCATAAATGTACTTTTGATATTTGTATTTATTGAAGAAAAGAAATATTATTTTTATAATATATGTCAATGAGTTTCTTGCTCATTGAAGTAGGTCTAGCACATGTTAAAGTGCTATAGGTGAGCCAAAGAGTCAAAAGAATTATGTTGAAGACCTTAAGGGAGTGTTACACCATGTATATTTATGTATGGGAGTCAAAGAATACACCTCCAACCAAAGTCAAGCCTCCTCCTAGTAATGGCACCATCAAATGAAGCAAATTGAAGTAAAGAAGACAAGTCGGCCAACAGTCTTCAAGTCGACCTAAAGGAGGGATAGTCCTCTATATATAGAGGCTGTCCACTCCTCCATCGTATCATTCATCTACTTCTGAAATCAGCGAAGAAAAGGAGTCGAGAAAAGCTGAGCAAAGGACAAAGAAAGAGCTTCCAAGTGCAACGAAGAAGATAGAAGGGACAACAAAGGTTTTGGGACTATTCTAGGGCCAATACCAGCCACATGTGTGAAGGAAAAAGAGGGATGCCTATGGTTAGGACAGAAGCAACTTACAGTCAAGCAACTATCATTGTTTGGGCTTAAATCTAGGCCTACAATGCCTCCTATCCAAGCGAAGAAGGAGGGTCCTTAAGCAAAGGAGAGAGGGACCATATTACATCAAGCAAACTTCCCACACATGCAAGAATTAGGGCTGCAGAACAGTGCTACCAAGTTTGCAGCCCTAATTCTTACAGTTGATGTACCTTGTTGCACTTGCTCTAGAAGAGACACTTGTAGTTCTGATGAGTCCCTTTCCTTGTGATGATCCCTACCTCTTTCTTGACCAAATGATTTAATACTTATGTAGCTAGGGTTGAGATCTGAAGGGCCAAGTATTGTGACCATATTTCATCAAGCAAACAAGGGGAAATCCATAGTTCTCTTTGCCATCAACTGAGCATTTTTGGAGTGGATATTTACTCCAGTGTACCATATCCATATTTATTATTTCTAGGTATATAAAAAAATTCCCTTCCTTTTCTTTGTTTTCCAAGATTAGTGTTACCATAAATTTAGTGTATACCTCTTCTTATCCACTTTTGAATTTCCACATTTGTTTTGTGTGGTAGGTCCTAAACCGGAAAATTTAATTAGAGCTCTACAAAATGGCAAAGCCATTGGACCAAATGTGGGAGTATGGTGAGCCATGTGAGGATGATAATAGAGCAAAGCTAAGGTGCAAGCTTTGTGGAAATGAAATGTTTGGCGGAATCACCTGCTTGAAATACCACCTTGCCAAAATCCTAGGGCATATGTGCATATTTTCCCTACAACTACCCCAGACATTGTCCTTATTGCAAAGAACTCAATTCGTGATACTACTAGAAAGAGAGAACCACAAGCTTAGCGGATTATTGTTACAGACTCGTAGTATTTGGAATCTAGATGGCTTATGATGATCATCTCATGAGATACATTGTTTTGAAGTGATTTTGTATCAAGTTTTAAGTTTTAACTATTATCTTGTCAGGACTCAGAAATCTTGACTAAGGAGTCAAGACAAAATGACAAATATCATATTTCGAACTTCAATATCTAGTAGTAGTATCTTACTATCTACATCTCATACATTTTATGTTGTAGTTTTATAATTTTGTTTTCATATTTGTGCGACAATGTGTTTGTTAATTGTTTGATGTTGATGTTTGTTATTGCTTTAAAAGAATACAAATTTGAAAAAATGTCATATTTCAGTATCTGCTATCTAGTATCAATGATTGATGTGCCACTTGACATTTTATACATTCTTATATAGTAGTTTTATCTTCGTATTTATGTGACAATGTGTTTATTAAATATTTGATGTTGATGTTGGTGTTGCTTTAGAAGTTTAAAAATTTGAAAAAAAAAGTTTTTTTGTTTTCAAATAATTTCCTGACAATTTCCTCGATATTGCCGATAATTAAAATTTTGGACCCCCAGCGATAAATTGCTGATAATGATAAATGTAACATTTACTCTCTCTAATCTAGGTTTTACATTTTGGGTTCTTGTTTTTGTGAAATTTTGTTACGTATAAGGTGCTATTAACTTAGTTAATTTTTCCAATTATTTGTACAAAACAAAATTAATTTATCAGCAGAAACTAATGAAGAAAAGCATAAATAGCACCGTTCACCAAATAATATTTGCAGTGGAATACACAAGAAACCAATTACACAAATAACACATATTTGGACAAATGTCCTTGGATAAACCCGAATGTGGGGAAAACCAATCTTTACTTGAGAGTTTTATTATTATCTTCAACAAATCTACTATTGGGAAATTACATAAACTGCTCTGGCGAAACTTCGGCAAATTTATCTTCACCATTGCTAATCAAATGAAACTAGGAAAATCAGCTTCCCTTTTGTAAATCACACTGCCTCTATGGCAACTTGCACAACCTCCCCAACAATTTGCATTGTTTCTTGGCTAACTCACACAACCTCCCGACAAACTTGCATTGCCTTTGGAAAAATAGACGACCTATGGAAACTCATTCTGGCAACTCACACTGCGTCAAACAACTCGCACTCGCTAATTTGGAAATTCACACTGCCTCTGGAAAATAATTCGACTTTCTCTATGCATAATAATCTGGCCAGTGAAACTCCCTCTAAAATTCAGAAGTTGGAAGTCTTCTCGGATGAAGAATAAACCCTGCAAAACTTTCCTCAATTACTGCTGCTAAAATCCTCTCAGTGTCTCACTGAAAACTCACCCAACTCGACTCACTTGAGAGCCCTTATCACCCAATGCTGCCCATCGACATCCCTTTATAATCTCATTCACAATTTGAATGGCCAAGATTAGAAGTTAACTTGATCCAATCAATCTTATCCCAACTAAGTGTCAATTAATTATCCACTTTTAGGAGATATTTAAAAATTACCAATTGACTTAATTAAGACATTTTCCCTTTTTGAATCTTGGGAAAAATTAGATGGGCTTGGAGATAATTAATTCCTCTTTGTTCTTAGGTTCAATGACACCTCCCAAGGCTAGAACACCTGTCTGAGCTACAATATTTAACAGTTTTTAGAGCTTCTCTTTGCATCCTTATTGTTGTTGTTAATTATTATTTTTCTGAGCCACATTGTCGTGTTCTGGATTCATGGAGATTATATAATTTCATCTTGTCCACGATACTTCTAATTATCGGAAATGTGTAATATAGTTTGCAAATCTCTGCCCTTACATCCAAGGTTTTTATCTGTAAATATGGTTTTTTACCACATAGACATTTAAACAAGGGTGGTGCACTCATAGTACATGCAGCAAGAAAGAATTATGCTTTTGCAATTGAAATAGTACCTCTAAGAGAATCCTTTTCTTAATGACATCTTCTCTCAGTACAATTTCTTTCCTGCTGTTCCGATTTATGCAATAATCATTAATTGAAGTGTTATCTAAACCATCCCTATGTCTCTTGACCTGTTTGGAGACATCTTGTAGTGTAGGTTTAATTTATTTTGTGACATTTTCCTCTATACATCACATATCATCCTCATCATTGCTGTTTCTCAAGATTTTTATCTACTCCTTTTCATCCATTTAGATGCTTCTAAATTTAATCTGGTGTTAACAGAAAGCTTATTTTTATTTGCTTGATTGTACCTGAATGCTGGAGGCATGCCTGCAAAGTTATATTAGTATCGATATTGCACTGGGGTAAATAAACTGCTTGAGCTATGTAACTGTAAAGATACAGAGTCTTTGATTTCTAAGTGAAAAGCTTGATTTTATGAGCATGTTTTTGGTCTGCAGGTTGTTAATGCTAATGTGTCATTGAAAAGACTAGAGGATCTGTTTTTGGCAGAAGAAAGAATATTGCAACCAAACCCACCCATTCAGGCAGGCCTGCCTGCTATATCAATTAAAAATGGAACTTTTTCTTGGGACAAAAAGGTTTGTACTTAATTTGTACTCATTTCTCTCTACAATAATGCATAGTTGCTTCCTGTTTTTCTTCACATTTACATCCCATAGAGTCCTGGTCGAGAGTATGTATATAGGTATCTTAAATGCTCAGTAATAAATTGTGACAGGGGAGTTGGAATAATGAAATATTTTCCATTTTGGGCTTAGCATTAGTTATTATTACTATTATATATTTCTTTTTTCTTCATTTGCTACGCTGGCCCAATGGGGGCCCACCTTTTTCTGAATAGGTGCCAAATCATGCCTGTTTTGGAACTTTTTCTTGGGACAAAAGGGTTTGTACTTAATTTGTACTCATTTCTCTCTACAATAATGCATAGTTGCTTCCTGTTTTTCTTCACATTTACATCCCATACAGTCCTGGTCGAGAGTATGTATATAAGTATCTAAAATGCTCAGTAATAAATTGTGACGGGGGAGTTGGAATAATGAAATATTTTACATTTTGCGCTTAGCATTAGTTATTATTACTATTATATATTTCTTTTTTCTTCATTTGCTATGCTGGCCCGATGGGGGCCCACCTTTTTCTGAATAGGTGCCAAATCATGCCTGTTTTGACAATTTTTTGGGCCCCATCAGGCTGGAGAGGCCCAAGTGTCCCTGGGATGTCCTTGATTCTGGCAGGGGACCCCCTGGGGATGTTTGGAGTCTGAATATTCCCACCATCCCTGAGGCTGCCCCCTACCAATCCTCAAATATTGTGTGATGAGGGAACCCCAGGGAGGAGCCCTTAGGGGTGGCAATGGGTTCCTGTGCTATATAGCTAGACTCCTTTGATTTGCCAACCAACTACCCAAATTTTCCAATGAATCATAATGATGACTAATTTAGCACATCATGATCAACATCCAATGCTACTGCTATAAATAACATAAGATGCTATGGCACATTAAATATTAATCATTTCACCATATGTAGGAAGAAACTACCCCCACTTTCCCCTATAAATAAACTACTTTTCAAATGTTGTTAGAGAGACCCTTTTAGCTATAGAAGTTAGGGTTTCCATGTAAGATAATGCCTTGAAATACCTTAGGATTCCCCTTCAAATGTTCTGAGTTTGGTCTGAGTTTTCAGTGTGTCATTTCGTCAAACAGCTGGTGTATGTTTGGCTGTAGGTGCACTTCTATGTTGCTTATTTAATGTGACACAGACAATACTAAAAAAATGCTCATGGATACACTTTAAATTAACAGCATATCACTTACATAGCACCCAGAAACTCTGCTAGGAGCAAACAAAGTGATACAACTTCAGATTTGTGGACTGATATGAAGGTTGATATAAGATAAAGAGTACAGAGAACCTGATATGCAGATTCAGAAAATTTCCAGCAGCTCACTAAGTTCTGAAAGAGCACAAACTCGGCTTCTAAAACCGGTATATGCCTACCAGCAGAACTGGGGGATATGGACCCAGCTCCTATCCAACAGCCACACTGTCCCAAATATTGGCAATGTCTTGACTTGTGGATAAAGAAAGCCACTAAACTAGCAAGAGAAATAACTCTTAGCCTCTATTCCAGTGCAACTCGACCTCCTCCCGAGATGGATGAAACAGACACAGCAACCCCACCATAGGCTCGGTCGCTAACCAGTGCCAAAACTCAGCCCTTAGAGAAGTAGAACTCGACCCCCTTCTTTAAACCTTTCTTCTGTCCAGCAAAATGAAGTGTACTCGGCACCCTTTTAGTAATGGTAAACTCGGCCTCTTGGTCAGAAATATATGACCAACAAGCACAATAGAACTTGGCGTCTTCTTCACAGATTTGCCCCACTGATGTATGGCAGAAGCTGGCCTTCAAATAAATCTTGGAAATTTGGCCTGCATAGAAAATATAGAATATTCATAGTTAGAAGGTAAAATCAATTGATCACCATGAAAACTTACTTGTTCTGCTATTATCTTCTTCCCCATTGAAGCACAATGGCAAAATCTGAATGATCCTGCTCTCAAACTATGGTTTCAACAAATGTGGAAAATGTCTACCTCGTGAATAAATCAACAAGGGTCTGGAAATGGAAAATGTCATTAAAGTTGGGAGGATTTTGAAAAATCTTCAAAAACTCGACAAAATTTAAAAAGTACAAAAATATTCATTTTGAATTTTTTTTAGCATCTAAAGTATCCAAAACATCAGATAAATGCATTGCCACATAAATATGAAAAGAAAGCTAACATATAAGATCTATAAGAAGTCTAGTGCTATATCACATATCAAAATAGTGAATCAAGTCTTGAATCTTGGGTCTTGACTCAGTTTCAACTCTCAAGAGTCAAAATATCAACAAAAAATATAATAAATATATATCATGATTCATCATCATGAGTCATCTACATGTCATAAAGTAATCAATCATTGAGATCCTTTGCCTCCTTTACAGGAATAGGGAATGGCTTTGCCTTTTCCTCTAGAGGAAGAAGGCCCTGCCCTTGGGGCTACAAATGGACTTTGTCATCCTCTAGAAGCAAGAAAAGGATGTGGCCTCTATCCTCTACTGGCGCCCATCCTAGATGGTGTCACCTCCTCCTCCTTCTCCTTCTCTGCCTCCTGTTCTTGCTCCTCCTTCTCTTCCTCCTGCTCTGCCTCCTGTTCTTGCTCCTTCTCCTCCTCTACCTCTCCCTCCCCTGCGGCTGCTTCCTTTGCCTCCTTTGCCTCCAGATCCGCCTCTAACCAATCAGGGTTCGAGTCCATGATAGGCCTCTTAGTCTCAATCCTCCATGCAATAGTTGTGTTAATATGGTCCGATGAGATGGCTTCCATGTTAGGGTATTTTTGAAGTTGTCTCACCTATAATCAGACATTTTAGTTTTGTAGACCATGTCATTGAGGCACTGGGACTCCAACATGTATTAGAGTCATAGATTGTAAATTATTTCTTAGAAAATTTAAATATTAAAAATAATAAATTATAATTTATAATGAATTAAAAAATTTAATCTGAATTTTTTTTACCTGTTGCTCTTTTTGTTGTATATTTTGTCAAATACAGTCTAGTTGCATTCACACCCAAAGGAACTACATGTTTGGCTGAGCACTCGAATGACAATTTTTTGGGGATGGGGTACTTTGCCACCATAGCTTGTCCACCAAGCATCTACAAGTTCAAAGGAAAAAGAGAAACATAAAAAAATTAAATCATTGAAATTCTAAACTTGAAGCAAATTATGAAGAGACAAAGAACTATGAAATTTGAAAGTTGAAACAAATTGAATCTTACCTGGCATTTTGGTCGTCTTATTCTTAATAGCCATGGTAAAATCGAATGTGGCACCTCCCATCTTATATATATGCATTTCTTTAGAAATTTCTTCACGTTCTTGCTCAGATGCCACCATTCTCTCAACACAAGTGCTGAATCCATCAATCACCTCGACATTAAATTTGAAACCACAAGAGTAAGAAAATGTAGGGTTGAGGTAGATACCTGCAACATGAATGGGGTGATGGAGGGTATTGTTCCATCTCTTATCAATCACTCTCCATACCAACTATTGTTTCTCAGACCACTCATCCCCCTTATTTTCATAATAGTAATGCACGACTTTTTTGGCCCTATTCGTGCTATGAATACAAGTAGCCCATTGCGGGCTTGTCTCCATCAACCAACCGAAGAACCCTTACCTAAGGTTTCGAAATGGCACACACGTCCTCTACTCCTACCCAAAAGCTTTGATCATATGAAACTAGTCTGCATATGCCCTCTCCCTTCGGCTTGCGGCTAATATATAAAGCACGCCATTCTTGTGAAAGAAACATGGCCTTCACATCCCACATAGAATTCAATAGAGACTGAAGAGATATGAAACTAGTGACGAATCGTGTAATGGCAGGATACAACAACTCTTTGTTGTTGGTGAATCTTCTCATCAAGCTAAGCACAAATGCATGATTATATATAAATTTTGTTATGCTCTTTTAGATGATTCAACAATATCCATCACAAAAGGAATCTTCCCTATATCCTCCAACATCAAGTCAATACAATGTGCAACACAAGGTGTCCAAAACAAGTTAGGATACCTTTCCATAAGCAATTTGCCAACAACAACATAATTTGCACTTTTGTCTGTTATGACTTGGACATGTTGTGGACCTACTTCCTGAATGAAGGTGTCCAACAATTTACATAATAAACGTACATCTTTACTGTGTGCAGATGCATCAACAAATTTCATAAACATTGTCCCCTTGGGAAAACTTGTTGAATTTTCTAAGTCTATTTGTTAGAAAATTATTTTGTATTCTTCTAATTTATTTCTCCTACTTGTCTAAATTTTTCCAAGTTATTTAACATAGTCAAATATCGAAATAAATACAATACAGACACAACATCTACAGGTCATCAACCGAAAGAAAACAAGCACACAAGTGACACCATTATTTTTGGATTTGTTGTGACATAGATTGTCACAACAATGCTCAGACCGGGGGCTATCACCTTGATCCCTGATTTTTCCGTTTAAGCCGTCTTTCGAGGCTAAGGGGGGTAGACCCTATGGGACAAAGGAAGACCAATTGTGGACCAGTTGGGTTAGGAGACACAGGAAGGCGATTTAGCACCTGATTGATTTTAAAAATTAATGTACCAGTGCCTTATGGAGTTAATTATTAAATGATTATTTATTAAATATTGCAGAAATATGAACCTTGTAAAACAATCATTTGTCATCAAATAACCCAAGTAATGCAACATATTCAATAAATGCACAACGTCCTAATCAATGATCCAGCAATTAAACTTCAAAAAATCAAATGCTTTAAATGACCATAAAATTTAAATGCTGACCAGCGACCACTTTCATATAGCCAACTTTAAATAAACATTTAAGTGCATTTAACTATAGACAAGTGGAACATAGATACCACAAAAAAAGAAAAGAAAAAGACATTAAAATAAATTGTCAATTTTTAATTAGTTTTTTCAAAATTTTTCAAATTTTTTTAAATTTTTTTATAAAATTTTAAGTTTGAAATCAAAATAAAACAAAACTTGAAATCCTAACAAAGTTAAAATCTATTCTAAACTAAGACTCTAAAAAAAATTAAAAGGAAATTTTTAACTTTTTATGAATTTTTATGATTCTTTTTTATTGATATTTTTGATTTATTCCAAAATAAAATAAAACTAAACTAAACTAAGCTAAATGAAATTTAAAATAAAAATAAATATATACAATTAAAATGGAATCTAAAACTAAAAAAAGAAATTATTAAAAAAAATCTAACTCTAAAAACTAAATAAACTAAAGTCCTAAAAGAATTTTTTATTTTCAAATTTTATGATTTTTTTTATATTATTTTTTAAAATCAAACTTAAACAAAACTAAATTATAACATATCTAAAGACTATAAGCTAAATAAAAATTAAGAACTAAAATCAAATCTAAACTAAAAGAAATTTTTCTTTTTTTAATTTTTATGATTTTAAAATTTTAAATTTAAAATGGAACAAAACTTACAATCTAAATAAAATCTAATTTAAAACAAAAAATCGATTTTCATATTTTTTTATAACGATTCAAAATTTTAAAATAAAAATAAAACTAAAATCTAAAACCAACAATTTAATTATAAAATCTAAAACTAAACTATACAAAAAGAATGCAGTACCCTAACCTACATTAAACCATAAATCAAAACACAGACATATCAAAATCACTGGTTATTGTTTGCATGACTGTTTGCAGGTACACTGAGAGGTTTTGTCGACAACAGATGCAGAAGTAGAAATGGCAGCTCTCGAGGGGAGGCAATGCGTGAAGGAGAAAGGGATGCAGAGAGACAAGCGGATAGTAGAAAAAGGAACACAGGTGGCTAAGAGAAAGTGTAGCGTGATAGGAATTTGATAGCGGCAGAGATGAAAATATGACCGATATGCATTGAATGTCGCGTGGAGGAAGAAGATTGAGTTGCGGAAGAAAGAAGACCAGCGTGCAGGTGTGGCAGTGAGTGAAGGTACGAGGGAACTATGTGGGGAGTGGTGGCTCAGGCATATGGCAGAAGGGAGAATCCAATACGCAGGTAGCTTGCGTGGACAACGTGATTTCAATGTTTTTTGTAGGTGCGCGTGGATGAGGGCAGCGGATGCTTTGGCAAAAATGGATGCAAGGATTTGGGGGTGGCTACAACAGCAAGAAAAAAATTCTAAATCTACCAGAACGATAAAAACAATCTTGAAACCCTCAGAAGAATATTCGAATTCTAGAAAACAGATCTCACACATGTACTTTGGATTTTTTTTTATTATGAAACCCCAGGCAACAGTGAAAAATGAAAACGCAGGTAGCAGACCCGTAGCCTAGGAACTTGATTGAAATTTTAAATCTTTCCTGCTCCAAATTTACCTGATGGAAACCCTGAAAATTTTCTCAAAACCTGTACCTGCAACCTGCAATGGCAAAAAACAGAGCACCCAAAAATAATATGCAGGAATGAAACTAAAAACCTAAAAAGCCAGCTAAATAGTTACAGTATTTACAAACTGAAGGCTCTAGGTAGCCAGATTTATCGTTATGTCACACAAATATTTTCAAAATTTTAAAATTAATGCGAGATGCTTCAGAAAACCCTTCATGCATTCATAAAAAAATTTGAAATGATAAGCTCGGGATCAAAATTGGCTGAGCTCTTTCAGAAAACACAATCTGGGTGTTGGCTGGTTCAGCCGAGAACTTCCCCTAACACTCGGTAAACTCAAAATTAAGGATATCCTGCACAACTTAAATCAACCATTAAAAATAGAGGGAGAAAACAACAATGAAATTCAGATCAAATGGAGATACCTGCCATTATATTTCAGAAATTAAACTATCATTCAAACCCCAGAGATCAGACAAGATACCTGTGCCTAAATCAATCTTCATCAAGCCATCATCAATGGCTCAAAATAAAATTATGCAGAAAAATAAAACATCTTACAGCGTTTCCAGAAGAGTAACACCAACAAGATTTTCAACCCCAAAGTCTTTCTTTATTGCACAAAAAATGACTACAAGAGAGCTTTCTTTAGCACACGACTCTAAGATCGAATGATCTCAAATGACCCCGAACACCTATTTAAAAGAAAAATTCCCAACGACTAGTTTGAGTGATCCATGTCAAACTAATCTCGATCGTCGATGAGGATCAAAATCCCTTTCGATCTCATCCGTTGAAATTTTAAATGCATTTTAATATATTAAAAATTAAAATTTTGCATTTATTTTCTTAAAATTTTGACTTATTTTATTTTATTTTTCAAAATTTTTATTTATTTTTTAACTTTTTTATTTTATTTTATTATTTTATTATTTTTTAATTATTTTTTTAAAATTATTATTTTTTACTAGAGCCTCGAACTTAGCCTTTGGAAAAATCACCTAGGACCTAGGACTTAGGACTTAGGAGGGGATAAAATATTTTCTAACCCTCAAGACACTTTACGTCATGACTTTTACAATTTTACATCTCAAGGGGGAAAACCCATTTGACATAGACCCTCATAGACTACCCAGTTCTGCGACACAAATATAATCTAGCAGATCAAGTAATTTATAATAACCTAACCAAATAACTAGGATTATTTCCAAATTACTTTTACATAGACTCAAAGCACACTAGGGTTCCCCTAAGATTCTAATGATAAAATTCAGTCCGACTTTGGGGTTAGGTTGAAGGAAAACTCTGTTGATCATGGATCGGTGAGACAAAAAACCTTCTGAAACGTAGATTATCACTAGAAAATCAGGTTTGCCTAGGCAGTTTACATATATGACTCAGATCTGCGAAGATTATTTACAATTTACACATGCAGACTAGGTTTACAACATAACATGATCGGGCTGATGATGACAATCGAATGGCACGGACATGTTGATCAAGCGCTATCCCTTTTGCGGAAAAAGGGGGTGTATTGCTATGGGTAGTTGACACAGAGTGGTCAACAGGACCAATGTTCTCCGAAAAACACAATGTGAGAAAACCGGTGTAGCTATTTAGAGGGTTTTATTATTATGTAGTCTATCTCAGTGCAACTGGGTGCCTAAATGGCTCACCCGACAGAGAAAAATACACGGCAGCAATACCTCTATATCCGGAAACAGGTATTCAAAAAACCTGTCCCACGAAACCCTCTCCGGCATAATTGAAGCTTAGTGTTGGCCCTTCTAGCCATTGCATCAGCCTCCTGCTGACTTGCGTCAACCTCCTGAGGCATTGCGCAACCTCTAGGAGCCTCTGTGTCACTCCCTCTGCCCTCTGCGTGGATGACGCAGTCTCTCTGGGCTCTGCGTTGCCTATGTTGGGCTTTGCTAAGCTTGGACTGGCTGCTGGTCTTGCTGTCTCGGCTTCTGTGCTGGTATTCGAGTATTGTCCCTGCCTCTCTGCCTCGTACTCACTGTTGCTCGTTGTTGATCACTGATTCAACTTTGCTTAGCAACCTCGCTCTAGCAAAATGAATGACTGATCGTTCTGGTGTGTTCTCCAACTGACCCTCAAGCCTCCTCTTATACTTTTCTCATTGGTCCATCAACTGCCGAGATTAAATCTCTAATCAACGGCTAAAATTAGATTTGGCTTGATCCATGACTTTTGGAACCTTCTAACCCAGTTTTATATTAATACCCATTAATATTTTATTTTTCCTAAGTTTAGACTTAGGAACTCCATTAAAAATATTAATTATTTTAATATCTCCCAAACCGATTACAATCTTTCCAAACCATTTCTGGGTCTTGGAGATCTCATGTGTTTTAGCCTCTCTACCAATTTTCATGGCTAGAGCACATCCGATGCTACCCCAAATCAACAAAACTAACCAAGAAGTTAAGAAGGGTCATACCCTTCTAGTCAGCTCAACCATCTTAGATGACTGTGCATCCATTGTGTTCCCATGATGCCCTAGACTCCAATCTAGCAGTGCAATCAGCCTTTTCATTTTGAGGAAGAGGCCCTCTCAACTCTGCAAAGGTAGGGGCTTTGTACCCTTGGCCAACAACAACAACAACTTCAAACATAGGTTGGTAGAATGGGTTGGTCTTGGTAATGTGGAAAGGAACATCACTCCATAGAAGACACTTACTGACCAGTTTGCCAACTTCCTCCTTTTCCATTTTTTAAGAGCTGATTTGATCTCAGGTTGTGTACTGTTGAAGAATCTAGGGCATGCATATTTAGGGTGATTTTTCTTTACATGATAACAATTTGTGAAGTATTTAAACAATTTATCTTGGCTTAATGTTTACTTAATTATTAGCCTGTGCATGTTAGCTTCATCAAACTGCTATAAAAAACAAAAGTGACAAGAACATAAATGTTTTGGCTTTTTGCCAGGGCCAAAACCTTTCCCTCTTGGAGAGGAAAACCCATGTGTAAATTCTTCTTATAGAGATTCTATTGATAAATACCAAGACCATGACCTTTGACACAATCGACCTTTCCAAGACCAAGCCATTAATCCTCTTCCTCGATCATCATCTTGCTGCTCCTCCAACTAGGTCATTGCTACACCATGATTGCTCCATTAAGATCTTCATCACTGCTGTAGCCTTCATCGAGATCCATCGGAACGAGATCATAACGGAAGTAGCATTATGAATATAGATTGCAATATCTTGATAAGATCTTTCCATCATCATGGTGAGATACCAAGACCTTGACAGTGCTTTGACTATGATACTATGATCTTGCTCCTTCTCATTATACTGAGATTGAAATTACCCAACGTGAGACTAAGCCAGTATCTTCGTTTTTCATTGAGACAATAACCAAATTTATCATTGCACTGAGACCTGATATGGTTATGCGAGACTATGTGCTGAAGTAGAAGCAATGAGACATATATATATAGATCTGAATCTCTCTGTGGTATATCCAAGATTCTGTCACAGTCATGTCGAGACTGTTTAGGGCTAGAGTAGGATTGAGATAGCAACAGATAATCATTGTCCTTCCTTTTGTTGAGATATGCACCACCGAGGATAATCGCACTGCTCTCTATGTCATTGAGATCATCATTGAGATGAATATTTTACCCAGAACATAAAGCAATGTTGTGGTTTTATTATCTTTCTGAGATCTGGTCAAGACTGCACCTAAAACCCTAGCCGAGGTGCAGTGAGACCTTATTGCGGATCTCCTTTTGTTTGCAGATATGAGAAGTCTGTCTCTTCGTGAATGCGTCTCCCTTACTCATTGACTGCGGCTCCTTAACTGCAGCTTATTGCGGCTCCTCTCTTCATTGAATGCGACTCCTTTTCCACACATTATTGTGCTAAACTTCATGGGTATTTATGGTGGTCACCCATATATGCAAGCCGAAATTACCTTATGAACTGACGTGTTTATGCTTCAAGCTGACATGACATGTATTTTATACATTTAATTTATTTATTTTGAGCCGACATGATCATTTCTCTCTTGCTTTGCTTGCACACTTCAGAAGGCTTATTTTGAGGCATTGATCTTGGTCTTGGAGGGCTGTTAGACAACTTTGAAGACTTGTACATATTTACATAAACTCATGAAGAGTTTTTATACACATGACATGACTCTTTGATATTTAAATAAATCCTAAAGACATCAAGAAGAAGTCTTTCACCTAGTGACACTTTTTGCTCATGAAACCCATGTAGAAAGGTTACAAAAATAATTTATTTCCTTTTATTACCTCAAATACAAAGATCATGTCATTATGAAGATCGAAGCTAGTTACACTTTCTTCAACACTCCCTCTTAATTAGGGAGGTATTCATAATGATAATGGTACTTTGTCATTCTCAATCTGAAGAATTTCTCATAAGAAGAATTAGATTTGGAATCCATCTGTTATAGCATCATTTCAACGAATATTGTTTCCATTTAGTAAGACCTTGACTAACAACTCTCTCACTCACCTAGATTAAAACACATAATGTTGGCGAGACCAATGATTGATAGACACGCATCATCATTGTCTCTCTTAGGGTGATATCCTCCCGGGTGTTCTCCGAGTATGCCCTACTAGGACTATTCTCATCTTGGGTTCCCAAACCTCAAGAATATTAGTGCTCTTGCGCACTCATCTTGGATGCCCTACCACATCCTCAAAGAGTGTCAGATGCCAGATGATTACACAATCCACCATTCTTTCTTCCAAACTGAAGACAAGAATGTCATGTCTAATTCTCCCTCTTAAACAGGGACGAGTCCCAAGTTTCTCTTTACTTAGAAATTTGCTCGAGTTCCTTTGCTCATAGGAACTTTCGAGAGCTCCCTCTTACCCAAGGACTCTATCATCAGTGCTTTATAGTGTCCTGGAAAGTATCCTCCTTGGCTTTACATCTGGGGCTTCTTTCATAAGCTCATCTGTCTACACTTTTTCTCAACAGTGATTGCTATGGATCACAAGGTACATAGTTGTGACATCCTTCACAACTCTCCTTTCCTTGATCTTGCACACATAACCAGACTTTCCTAAGAGTCAGACACCAAAAACAAATTACATATTAGTTATTACCTTTTGTTGATGGCCTTCTTCTAGTGACATCTTCTTGCAGGCATCAATCATCTTGCATACATGTTGACACATCTCTCAATGATATCTGTTGTCAATGGTCCTCATCTTTTCAGACTTCCATCAGAGTCTTCACATCATTCCAGGAGGTTTCCTAGTCAAGTCTTCCCAATCCTTTGGATGTTGACTGCCTTCATCATGGTTGCATGCTTCACAATCTCTTCCATCCTCTTTTCATTCCCAGGAGCTTTCATAGTTGTTCTAGGGTCATCAATTTCCTCATACATATTATGTTGATTTCATCTAGTTTGACTTATGTCTTTCTGCATCCTTTCAGAGGAGGAGATCTATTCCCTTTTGATCATGCTTGATCCACCTTATCTGCAACCACATATCATGACATTACAATATCAAACACATACAAATACAGTCCTACATACGTTATTTCCTTCAAGTATTTTTTAGCAGCTTGCTTGATTGAAAATATCTTCAATCCCCTGGTCTGCTTCATTCTTTATGTCATTGAACCACCATCTCATAAGTTCCAAGAGTTGGAATTTCTGATGAGACATTTGCTACCTTCCCAGACTAGGAAATCCTTCGGTGAGATCTCTATCAGAGATCTTCAGGTACCATCTGGCAAATGTTTCCTTTGACCTGGATGACTTCTTCCTTTCCTTCAATGTACAACAAAATTCGCAAGAGCTATGTTCTTCTTGATTCCATATGAGCTCTTGTTTTGATGATGCCATGACACATCTTCTTACTATGCTCATATCTGTAGGGACTTCTGATAGGATCCTTCTGAGAGGGACACCATCTCCTTCATAATGGAGACCTATCACTGCCTCATTCCCTGATCCCTTCTCCAACTTCCTCTTTCATAGTACTATTTTGTCTTGTCAACCTTCCTTTACTTATCTGCATTTAGTTGAGTCCTATCGACTTGTCTTTCTCTATCTGACATACAGACCGCAAACTGTTGATCGAGGTGACCTTCTTGTTCATAGACATTGGTCACTTTGCTTATCAATGATGTTTGTCTATTCATCATTTACGAAGATATCTCCTTTCTTTTTTTTACTGCATTTCAGATAGTATGTTCTCTAGCATTTCATGAATTCTTCCTATGTCTCCTTTCTTGTTTCATAGAAGCCTATGAGTTCTTATGACTTCGAAGGAGACTTTGATGTACTGGCTTCTCTAAGGATAATGACAATCCTCCTTATTCTATGCAAGACCCTTGATGACCCATCCAATATGTAGGTATTCTTGAAATCATGAAGTCATAAAACAAAATTTGATTATGAAAAAGGTACTTGATTGTGAAGATGTAGTCTTCACCTTGATCATGTTGGCAGTAGTTGAAGCAGATATATTGGCTGAGATCCTTAGATTGCCTTCCAACAAATTACCGATACATATTGAATTGAAGTTGTTTGTCACGATCAGTGTTGTGAAAATCGCGATTTAATGAAAAAATCGCGATTTTTTCACCTTGCCGATTAAACCGCGATAAATAAACGAAAAAATCGACTAATTTTTTTTTGCTGATTTTTACTGAAAAAAATCGAGGGTCGTTCAATTGCTTAATGATCAAGTCTAGGCCCTAGTATGGATATGCTATTCATGGTAATGTTAAATTCTTAAAGTAAAAGAGACATTCTCCTTAATCTTCATTTTCATCCTTTTACTTAAATTTTTAACATTACCATGAAATGACTTAGGATGTTCGAGAGTGGTTCCAGCCTCATTGGATTTCATATGGAGAAAGTAGAATTTTAGATTTCATTTAAAGTTCAGCAGACTTATCAGTTTTTTTAGGATTTCAGGATTGGGAGATTGTAATGTTTCCAGGTGACACAACCTGCCCGAGCTACCCCTGCCACTAGTAGAGGACGTGGTCTACCTCCTATAGCTCCTACTTCTAGTTCTTCATCTTCTAGAGCACATCAGACTCCACGGCCATCTCCACTAGCACGGGCACCGGCATCTACATCTAGAGGGAAAGGGAAAGCTGTGGCATTTTCTCGCAAGAGGGGCAGAGAAAATCAATAGGATTAGACTTTCATTTTATTGTATATGACATTATGACATGATGAGATAAATTATCATAATTTTTGTTGATATTTTGAGGTTGAGTTGGGACTTAGGAGTCAGGAACTTACTATTCAAGACATGATTCAATGTTTTGTGTGATTTTAGCGCTAGAAATGATATTAAACATCTTATATATTAGTTTTTTTATTATATTTGTGTGTCAATGTATTTATTTTATGTTGTAGATGGTTTAGATATTAAAAAAATTGAAAAAAAATGAATATTTTTGTACCAAACGATTTTTTCCCGATTTTTCCGATTTTTTCTGATTTGTTCCCCACGCCGATTTAATCCCGATCGTGATTTTCACAACATTGGTCACGAGCCATAGAATAGCTTCTGATTTGAGTACTGTTCATATACATTCTCAGATCTGATATCTAAAGAAGGATTCCAAACTGAATTGTGGATGATCTTGTCAAAATTGTTGTTGAGATCTAAAGACTGTTGAATCTGAAACCCTTGCTGCTGCATACTGATCTCTGATCTGGGGTTTGATCATGACTAGGTTTTGATTCTGCCATGTAGATCTTCAGCTGCTTTGATGTCTTGATTCTTGAATGTCTCTTTTCTGCCCTTATTTTTGACTGCTGAAACCATTCCTCTGATACCATGTTGAAGAATTTAGGGCATGCATATTTAGGGTGATTGTTCGTTACATGATAATGATTTGTGAAGTATTTAAACAATTTATCTTGGCTTAATGTTTACTTTATTATTAGCATGTGTATGTTAGCTTCATCAAACTGCTATAAAAAACGAAAGAGACAAGAACACAAATGTTTTGGCTTTCTGCCAGGGCCAAAACCTCTCCCTCTTGGAGGGGAAAACCCATGTGTAAAGTCTTCCTATAGAGATTCTATTAACGAATACCAAGACCATGACCTTTGACACAATCTGCCTCTCCAAGACCAAGCCATTGATCCTCTTCCTCGATCATTGCAGAGATCATCATCTTGTTGTTCCTCCAACTAGGTCATTGCTGCACCATGATTGCTCCATTAAGATCTTCATCACTGCTGTAGCCTTCATCGAGATCCATGAGAATGAGATCATAACTGAAGTAGCATTATGAATATAGATTGAGATAACTTGATAAGATCTTTCCATCATCATGGTGAGATAGTAGATACCAAGACCTTGACACTGCTCTGACTATGATACTGTGATCCTGCTCCTTCTCATTATACTGAGATTGAAATTACCCAACGTGAGACTAAGCCAGTATCTTCGTTTTTCATTGAGACAGTAACCAAATTTATGATTGCACTGAGATCTGATATGGTTATGCGAGACTATGTACTGAAGTAGAAGCACTGAGACATACATACACAGATCCGAATCTCTCTGTGGTATATCCAAGATTCTGTCACAGTCATGCCGAGACTGTTTAGGGCTAGAGTAGGATTCAGATAGCAACATATAATCATTGTCCTTCCTTTTGTTGAGATATGCACCACTGAGGATGACTGCACTACTCTCTATGTCATTGAGGCTTTAGGTAATCTGAGATATGTATGTCAAGAGTGAAGCGGAAACATCACTTCCATATTTGATTACCCAGATTTCACGCTAACACACAGACTTGTCTGCTGCATGCATACGAGGACTCCACCTTTAGATCACAGGTATGCCGAGATGAATATTTTACCCAGAACATAAAGCAATGCTGCAGTTTTATTATCTTTCGGAGATCTGGTCAAGACTGCACCTAAAACCCTAGCTGAGTTGCAATGACACCTTATTGCGGATCTCCTTCTGTTTGCGGATATGAGAAGTCTGTCTCTTCTTGACTACAACTCCCTTACTCATTGACTGCGGCTCCTTAACTGTGGCTTACTGAGGCTCCTCTCTTCATTGATTGTGGCTCCTTTTCCACACGTTATTGCGCTGACCCTTCATGGGTATTTGTAGTGGTCATCCATATATGTAAGCCAACATTACCTTATGAACCAGCGTGTTTATGCTTCAAGCTAACATGACATGTATTTTATACATTTAATTAACTTATTTTGAGCCGACATGATCATTTCTCTCTTGCTTTGCTTGCAGACTTTGGAAGGCTTGTTTTGAGGCATTGATCTTGGTCTTGGAGGGTTGTTAGACGACTTTGAAGACTTGTACATATTTACATAAACTCATGAAGAGTTTCTATACGCATGACATGACTCTTTCATATTTAAATAAATCCTAAAGACATCAAGAAGAAGTCTTTCACCTAGTGACACTTCTTGCTCATGAAGCCCATGTAGCAAGATTACAAAAATAATTTATTTCCTTTTATTACATCAAATACAAAGATCATGTCATTATGAAGAACAAACCTAGTTACACTTTCTTCAACATGCACCAGCTCTGGTTCTAGGAACAAAAAAAGATGAGAAATCTGAGGGGTTGGGCCATTGGGTTTGGAATGTGATGCTGAAGAACCACTCTCAGTTCCCCCTAAGGCCCCTACAATTTGAATTTTTACTATTACCCTATTGTCTTTGGCATCATCTTTATCATGCAATGATTTAATGACCTTCCAGATGATTTCTAGAGTTGCATATCGGCAAAGTTCTATATTTTTCCTTAGAATTTGCCCCAGATGGAATTTTAATTTGTTGACACCCCTTGACATATGCTTGCCATACAACTTGCAAGTCAAATATTGTCTATTAACTCGCGCCCCCTCCCCTCCACTCTCGGGTACAGGATTAGGGTCACCACACTCCCACAAAGGGTCCAAATTCCTTGGCATTTAATTTAAATTTTTGAATTGAATTTGAACCTAGGGAACAAAAAAATTGAAAAAAAATTAAAATTGTGCATCACATAAGAAGCAAACATAATTACTGAGAGCTCTAGGCTAGGTGATAGGTTTGTGTCATTGATGTATACAATTACACTTGTAAATTATATAGTTTGAGTCTCTAAGATCAAGGGCAGAACCATGTGAAATGTCTCCTCCAAGATCAAGTACAAATGGCTAGTAAAAGTCTTCTCCAAGTGAAGATAAAAAGGCATTGTAATTTCGGAAAAAATATATTATATTCATGTCGGCGAAATCAATTATGTAAGTCGGCGTAAAGACAAGTCATGTTGGCCTAATGAGCAGCCTTGAGAGGACTATAAATAAGGGCCTCTCCTCCCTCATTCAGCCACAATTCGATCTCTCTCTTATGCAAAGAAGTTTGTTTAAGGGTGCGAAGAAAGGGTCAAGTCAAGGAGTCGCAAGTCAATAAGAAGGAAGTTTGTTCTGTCATCTATAACTACAGGGAATCTGTCCACATGTGCGGGGCTAGGGCATCATCTTATGTGCTCTCATTAGCAAGCAAAGAGTTTGATCTTGGGGCTGTTTGAAGGGCAGATTTACTTGAAGAGAAATGACAAGGAGAAGGAAGGTTTAGGAGGGCTAGAAGAGCCCTAAACCTCTCACACGTGCGAAGGAATAGGTCACAATTAGGGCTGCATTATAGTCCTAGGTTATCTTCATGCAAATGGTTGATTTGAGGCCTAAAAAGTTTGGCTGTTCATCTTGAAGAAAGCTCTGAGTATAGCGAGGCAAGGAGGAGGCTACAAGAACAAGTAGCTCACTCACACGTGCAAAAACAATGACATCTTCAGGTCTGTTGCTAGGGTTGCAGAACAGTTCACATCAAGGAAGCATATCATCTTCTCTAAAGGCAAGCGTTGAGGAGAACATCTTGACAAGTGAACTATTTTGGACAAGTGAAGCTTGGAGGAAGAAAGAAGGGAGAGGGAAGCTAATCCTTTCATCTATAGTTGCAGATTTGATCTATGGTATAGTAGGTCAGAGAACAACAGTAGTAGAAGGTACTAGCCTCGATCTTGGAGACACATTGGTCAAAGGGTCTTTGTATAGGTCTTGGAAATTTTGTTAAGTGAAGATTCTATAAGAAGAATTATCGTGGGTTTTCCTCATAGGTTGGAGAGGTTTTGCCCTGGCTACTGCCTATATCTTGTGTTATTGTTCTTTTGCTTATTATGCATGATACCTGGTTGATGAAGTTAATAAACATATACATATGAAAAGATCCTGTTTGATTAAGTAAAAGGATAAAAATACTTCACAAGCAATTATCCAAGATAGAGAAATTATTAATATATCAAGCCCATAGATTTCTCAACATGCTATCAAAGGGTTGGTAGTACATCAAGGAAGGGCTGATAAAGAACACTAAAGAAGAGGCAAGGCAGTTGATGTTGAAGGCAAAGTTAGATCCACATTCTGAAACTCCAAGGTCTATCAAAGAGAGGACAAGATCTACTATTCGAGCAGAATTGTAAGAGGAAGGTCTCAAGAATCCTCTCACTTCAGTTGAAGAGTTGATCCTCAAGGATAAAATATTAGGTTCCCTAGCATTCAAGGATAGACAAGCTTCCTCAAGCTCATACAAGGCAACCATCCAAAGTCAAGCTTCAAGGATCATACATCAAGTAAGTATCTTATTTATTTGAGCAAAACTAGTCTTGAAAAAAATGTCTTCTTCCAGGGAAAGCAATAAATTAGTTGGAGTTGCCAAATTCCTTGCTTGAAAGAAGAGAACTGACCTCAATTTGAAAGGAGTTATTAAACATGTACAAAAGAAAATTGCTATTCCTACCAATAGTCAAGAATTGGCTAAGTATAACAAGAACGAAGTTAGAGCTCAAAAGATTCTCTTAGAATCTATCAAGGACTCTTTGATTCCTTATGTAGCCAAGCTTGAAACAACGAAGGAAATCTATGGCAAATTGATAGACCTATTCTTCATCAGCACTGCAGGAGAAGGGATCTCTTTAAGGAATGAGTTATACAAGATGAAGATCAACAAAGAAGAAGGTATAGCTCCATACTTCATAAGGGTTTCTGAAATAAGAGATCAATTGCAGGATCGAGGAGAAATCACTCTTAGGTTGGAGAGGTTTTGCCTGGTTACTGCCTATATCTTGTGTTATTGTTCTTTTGCTTATTATGCATGATAGCTAGTTGATGAAGTTAATAAACATATACATATGAAAAGATCTTGTTTGAATAAGTAAAAGGATAAAAATATTTCACAAGCAGTTATCTAAGATAGAGAAATTATTAATATATCAAGCCCATAGATTTCTCAACGGTATCAAAGGGTTGGTAGTACATCAATGAAGGGCTAATAAAGAACACTAAAGAAGAGGCAAGGCAGTTGATGTTGAAGGCAAAGTTAGGTCCACATTTTGAAACTCCAAGGTCTATCAAAGAGAAGACAAGATCTACTATTCGAGTAGATCTATAAGAGGAAGGTCTCAAGAATCCTCTCACTTCAGTTGAAGAGTTGATCCTCAAGGATAAAATATCAGGTTCCCTAGCATTCAAGGATAAACAAGCTTCTTCAAGCTCATACAAGGCAACCATCCAAAGTCAAGCTTCAAGGATCATACATCAAGTAAGTATCTTATTTATTTGAGCAAAACTAGTCTTGAAAAAGTTGTCTTCTTGCAAGGAAAGCAATAAATTAGTTGGAGTTGCCAACTTCCTTGCTTGAAAGAAGAGAACTGACCTCAATTTGAAAGAAGGAGGAGTTATTAAACATGTACAAAAGAAAATTGCTATTCCTAACAATAGTCAAGAATTGGCTAAGTATAACAAGAACGAAGTTAGAGCTCAAAAGATTCTCATAGAATCTATCAAGGACTCTTTGATTCCTTATGTAGCCAAGCTTGAAACAACAAAGGAAATCTATGGCAGATTGATAGACCTATTCTTCGTCAGCGCTGCAGGAGAAGGGATCTCTTTAAGGAATGAGTTATACAAGATGAAGTTCAACAAAGAAGAAGGTATAGCTTCATACTTCATAAGGGTTTCTGAAATAAGAGATCAATTGCAGGATCGAGGAGAAATCATGTTTGATCAAGAGATGACTACTATAGTGCTGAATCCACTACTTGAGGAGTGGGGAACTTTACAGCCAACATATGGGCTAAAAAGGAGGCATCCTCACTCAAAGATCTGTGGGCAATATGCAAAGTGGAAGAAGCCAGATTAAAGGCCAAGGAAGATATTGCAGTTGGATACAAGGAGCAAGCATTTTTTGCTAGGTTCAAGAGAAAAGGGAAGTTCAAAGAGTTTGAGAGATCTGGTCACCAACAACATAACGAGAAAGACATGTCAAAGATTCAATGCTTTGAATGTCACAGAAATGGACACTATCGAAGAGATTGTCCCAAGCGAAAAAAGAATGGAAAGAGGAAACATGTAACAACCCATGTTGCCTAGGAAATACAAGACAATGAAAAGATGTCACACAAGGAGGAGCCCCAAGATCTTTACTACGATTAGAAGATCACCTCCTGTTTTCTTTCATAGGTCTCAGTTGTATAACAGATTGCATAGCATTTAGTGACATGTTGTGATTCATGAACATTCTTGTGTGTTGTTTAAGTAACTTTTTAAAGGATGTACTAATTATGTATTCCGTACCATCCATGGATGAACAACTGATGTATGAGGATATGTTGAATCCTCTAGAAATACTATTAATGGTTATGATTAAAGTATGTAGTATTTCTTTATGTAAGGATTCAAGGAAGGAATGAAATTGCTTTGTGTAGGAAACCCTAAGATGAGAATGCCTTGGTTCTTTGAATCTTTGAAGAGTTTTTACTGGCAAATATCCTCTGTGAAGAATCCAGGTTCATATAAGTTAGAATGATGGTACTAAGAGAACCTATAAGGATCAAGACAACTCCATTGCAGGTCAAAGATCCCTCAAGAAGTCCGTTGCAAGAATCATGGTATGATTCAAGACAAATGAGGTATGTATACTTGTATTTAATATTATAATATTATGTCATATGGTTGCAGGTAACATGGATCAAGCATGATCAAGAGAAAAAGGATCTCCTCCTCTGAAAGGATGCAGGAAGGCTTAAGTCACACGAGATGAAATCAACATAATATGTCCTCATATGGACTCTGAGGTGGCTGACTACAATTAAGAAATCCTGATTGAAAGCTCCTGGGAATGGAAGGTGTGAGGATGGTAGAGATTGTGAAATATATGCAACAATGATGAAGGCAATCAACATCCAGAGAATCAAGAAGATTTGACTAGGAAATGTCCCAGAAAGATATGGAGATTCTGATGGAAGTATGAAAAGATGAAGACCCTTGACAGTAGATATCTTTGGGAGATGTGTCAACATGTATGCAGGGTGTTGATACCTACAAGAAAATGTCACTAGAAAAGGCCATCACCAAAAAGGTAATATGTGATTTGTTTTTGGTTTCTAACCTTTTGGGATAAATCTGGGTATGTGTGCAAGGCCATGGTAAGAAGAGTTGTGAAGGATGTCACAACTATGTACCTTGCGATGTAGAGCAATCATCATTGAAAGAAAGGTGGAGATAGATGGCCCTATGAAGGAAGCCCTAGATGTAAATCCAAGGAGGATACTTTCCAGGAAAGAAGGAATGACATGATGGAGGAAAGTGATGGATTGTTGAACCCAACATATGAAGAAATTGATGACATCGATGTGTTGGATCATTAGTCAACTAGAAGACCCTATAAAGTATTGATGATAAAGTCCTTGTTTAAGAGGGAGCTCTGGAAGGTTCCTATGAGTAAAGGAACATGAGTAAGCTTTTGAGTAAAGAGAAACTTGGAACTCATCCCTAGTTAAGAGGGAGAGTTAGACACGACATTCTTGTCTTTAGTTTCGAAGAAAGAATGGGGGATTGTATAATAATTTGGCATCCGTCACTCTTTGACTATGTGGTAGAGCATCCAAGACAAGAGTGGGCAAGAGGACCGATATTCTTGAGGGCTGGGAACCCGACATGAGAATAATCCTAGTAGGGCATACTTGGAGAACACTCGGGAGGGTATGACCCTAAGAGAGACATTGATGATTTTTGTCTATCAGACATTGGTCTCGCCAACATTGTGTTTTGATCTAAGTGAGAGATAGACCTGTTAGTCAAGGCCTTGCTATAATAAAACAATGTTGGTTGAAATGATGCTATAACAGATGGAATGCAAATCCGATCTTCTTATCAGAATTCTTCTGTGAACTTGAAAAATTGTCCAAGTACCATGTATGCATGAATGCCTCCCTAGTTAAGAGGGAGTGTTGAAGAAAGTGTAACTAGGTTCGGTCTTCATAATGACACATTCCAATGTAAATGATGTAAATTGTATCTAGCAAAACATTTTTGTAAATTTGAGTCATTGGTTTCATCCTCAAAATTTGTTTTAGTAGCTCCCATTGAGAGCTCTAGGCTAGGTGATAGGTTTGTGTCATTGATGTATACAATTACACTTGTAAATTATATAGTTTATCTCTAAGATCAAGGGCAGAACGATGTGAAATGTCTCCTCCAAGATCAAGTACAAATGACTAGTAAAAGTCTCCTCCAAGCGAAGATAAAAAGGCATTGTAATTTTGGCAAAAATATATTATATTCATGTCGGCTAAATCAGTTATGTAAGTCGGCCTAAAGACAAGTCATGTCGGCCTAATGAGCAACCTTGAGAGGACTATAAATAAGGGCCTCTCCTTCCTCATTCGAACACTTTCATGATATCAATTTGGTCTCTCTCCTATATGAAGAAGTCTATCTAAGGGTGCAAAGAAACGGTCAAGTCAAGGAGCCGCAGGTCAACAAGAAGGAAGTTTGTTCTGCCATCTATAACGCAGGAAATATATCCACACATGCGAGGCTAGGGCATCATCTTATGTGCTCTCATTAACAAGGAAAGAGTTCGATCTTGGGGCTATTTGAAGGGAAAATTTACTTGAAGAGAAGTGACAAGGAGAGCGAAGGTTTAGGAGGGCTAGAAGAGCCCTAAACCTCTCACACATGCGGACGAGTCGGTCACAATTAGGGTTGCATTATAGTCCTAGGTTATCTTCATGAAAAGGGTTGACTTGAGGCCTAAAAAGTTTGGTTGTTCATCTAGAAGGAAGCTCCAAGTATAGCGAGGCAAGGAGGAGGCTACAAGAACAAGTAGCTCATGCACACGTGCAGAAACAATGACATCTTCAGGTCTGCTGCTAGGGTTGAAGATCATCTTCTCTAAAGGCAAGCGTTGAAGACAACAGCTTGACAAGTGAACTATGTTGGACAAGTGAAGTTTGGACGAAGAAAGAACAGAGAGGGAAGTTAATCCTTTCATCTATAGTAACATATTTGATCTATGGTACAATAGGTCAGAGAAAAGCAATAGCAGAAGGTACTAGCCTTGATCTTGGAGACTCATTGGTCAAAGGGCCTTTGTATAGGTCTTGGAAATTTTGTCAAGTGAAGATTCTATAAGAAGAATTACCGTGGGTTTTCCTCTCAGGTTGGAGAGGTTTTGCCCTGGCTGTTGCCTATATATTGAGTTATTGTTCTTTTGCTTATTATGCATGATAGTTGGTTGATGAGGTTAATAAACATACACATATGAAAAGATCTTGTTTGAATAAGTAAAGGATAAAAATACAAGCAGTTATCTAAGATAGAGAGAGTTTGATAGGGATCCTTCTTGTCGAGGGTGTATACTTGTGACTGCACTTATTATGATAGCGAAATTCATATCATCTCTTTTTCGGTGAGGAGTATACTACTTCAGTACTGCACTGAGGCCTGTAAGAAGGAGGAGACTGAGACTTCTTAGCGAAATTTCAAGTGAGGCCGAGATGGTATCTCTACTGTGCTTATCCGAGAGAGCGCTCCTTAAAATAGACAAAGTCCAAACCTATACTCATCTGAGTTCTTCAGAGAGACGCAAGATACTTCTGTGTTCTTTTGCGGTGACCCCAATTGCCTATTTATAGGTGTACGTCCATGCAAGCCGACATGAATTAATGAATTGTTGTGTCATTTCATTTGAGCCGACATGTCTATTGTTTATGTCAATTTTGTTGGCTGACTTGACTGTTCTTTTCATCGTTTTGCTTGCTTGTTTTCAAGAAGATTGTGCTGGTCTTGGAGGGTTGTTCTTGACTTTAGGTTGAATCATATACATTTCATAAATGCTCAAGAAGAGCTCTTTGACTCTTTGACTTTCTTATCTATGGAATGAGTAAGAAACTCATTCTTATAATTCTCAAAAATAATATTTCTTTTCTTTACAAGTATAAAGATCAAAATTACATGTATAAATACCGAACCTAGTTACATTTTATTCAACACTCCCTCTTAACTAGGGAGGTATTATAATGGTACTTGGTTATTCTCAATCTGAAGAATTTCTCATAAGAAGAATTAGATTGGTAACCCATCTGTATATCATCATATCAACCAACGTTGTCGCAGTGCAAGGCCTTGACTAAGATCTCCATCTCTCCACGAGACCATGAGCTACAATGTTGGTGACACCATTGATTATAGACACCTTCATCATTGTCAAGGTACATACCCACTCGGGTATTCACTGAGTATGAGCTTCTAGGACTATTCTTATCTTGGGTTCCCAACCCTCAAATAGTATCGGTCCTCTTGTCTACTCTTATCTTGGATTCCCTACACATCCTCAAAGAGCATCAGATGCCAGATGATTGCTCAATCATCCATTCTTTCTTCCTAGGCGAAGACAAGAATGTTGTGTCTATCATGTGTCTACATTTCCATTCACGACCTTCACCTAGACTTCTCGCTGTTAGTCTTGGTCTAGTGCATGACACTTGAAATAGAAAAACACAACTATCACTCCTTTGTAATCAGGGGTGATCTATTCCAAGCTCCCTCTTGATCAAGGACCATTCATAGCTCCCTTTTAGCTAGGGACTCTTCCATACATCAGCAAATTCTTCTTCGTGATTCCTTCAGCTGCTTGATCAACTTTTCTCCTTGATGTCATGAAAGTTAGTTGAGCTTTTTCCTTGTAGGGCAATAGGCATCGATCACTTTCCTCGTTACTTTGTCATGTCATTCCTTTCTTCATGGAAAGTGGCCTTCCTTATATTTGGAACCTTCATTATATGGCTACTTCTTTCTCATCATGCTTCTTCCATCCATGACATGAATGCTAGTTGTACTTGCATTTACAACTCTTGTTCGAGTAGCCCTGCATTATCTAGATATTATTCAAGAAATCAAAACATCATATTACATCAAATCATATCTTACGAGATGGCTCTTCATTATGACATCTTTCTGTAGGTATCAACATCCTACATACATGTTGACATATCTGCCAAAGATATCCATTGTCAAGGGTCTTCATCTTTTCCATCAGAGTCTTCATATCTTTCTGAGAGATTTTCTAGTCGTCAAGTCTTCTTGATCTTTTGGATGTTGATTGCCTTCATCAGGGTTGCATATCTCACAATCTCTTCCTTCCTCACACATTCCATGCTTAGTAGCTTTTAATCAGAGTTTCTTCATTGTAGTCAACCACCTCATACTTCAAATGGGGACATATTATGTTGATTTCATCTAGTGTGACTTATGCCTTCCAGCATCCCTTTCAGAGGAGGAGATCTTCTTTCTCTTGATCATGCTTTTTAAGATAGAAGCAATGATCCATGTTACCTGCAACCATTTGACATGTCATTATAAAACTTAAATACAAGTATACCGACCTCATTTTACCTTTAGGTTGTCTAGGCTTCTTTCAACAACTTCCTTGATTGAAAGATCTTCAACCCCTTGAATTGCTCTTAGGTCATCATATCATTATTCATGAATTGCACAAGTTGGACTTTCTATTGAAACACTTGCTTCATCCCTGGATCAATGAGTCTTCTAGTGAAGATTCCATCAGAGAATCTTGAGGATCTTAAAGATCCCTATCCAACAAATGTTTTCCTTTTGTTGCATGATGAGCCTTACATGTTTGACTTTTGCAAAGTTGTCGCCTACAACTTGCCTTCTTTCATAGAAACCATAAGATGTTGACTGAGGTATCTTATCTATCCTGAACATTTAGTCACTCTTGTGATGATGTCATGAGATGATGTTACACCACATCCTATATTGTAGTCACATTCTATGTAGGATCTAGGAGCCCAAGAAGAGACTTATAGAGTGAGACTAACTTAAAGATTTATGCTCCCTCTTATTCAGCTCCTCCATCCTATCTAGTGACATGAATAATGTTAATGATTCCTCTACTAGCTTCCCTAATGGCTACCTTCATGAACTCAAAAGAGACCTTATTCAGTGACTTCATTGATCTATGAGGACCATAACTATCGTCCTTATTTCATGCAACGACCTTTTCATGAGGATTATGATTATCCTCTAGTATTTCCATTACCTTGCAAACCGAAGTCATTAAACCAAAAATTGATTAAACATAAGAGATACTTACTTGGCATGTGAAGAGGAGATCTTCACCTTAATGCTTCCTTTGCTTGAGCTACCCATCATGAACCATATCCTTTACCAAAAACTTCTTTAGAGACCTTCTAGCATTATGACATTTGTGATCTTGACACCACTAAAACTGCTTTATGATATTCAGATCGTCTTGAATCCTAATTCATCTTCAAGGTACTTTCGACTCCTACATTTGAACACATTGTTGTCATGCTAGAGATGTTGCTATTCCACAAGTGAACTTTATCATGCTTAGTATTCTCAGGAGTGTATCAACAGAGTTCTATATCGAGCATCATCCAAACTATGATGTAGATAGCCTCATATTCTGACCCAAGCGCCATGTCATTGAGATCATGTTCATATACAACATTCGAAATTGTGAAAAGTATATTGTTGTGACATTGTACTTATGAGCACTGTGCATACAAAGTATGTAGAGAGGCACTATGATGTGAGCCCGAACTTGCCACTAAATAACATAGACAGAGATAGTAATCCTATAATTTAGCATCAAAACTGAGATTATAATTTATGTCGAGACCATGAGTGCTTCAATGATCCTCTTTATCTATGCGAGACTATATACTCTATTCCCACCAAAGCTTTATTATTGTTGCAACTTCATTGCACTTTCACCAAAGCCTTCATTATATTACTGAGGTCTGTACCTAGATCCACTGAGATCATGATTGTTTCATCATACCATCATCATCATATTCATGCTTAAGATTAGGAGTGCAGAGTATGTTACTATGCGACTTTCTCCATTCGAATTGTACCAAGACTAAGTATGCTAATTTGGGATACCTGAGATCGTTGTCATCACTATTATGCAGAGATTGCATTTTCCTTTCTATACCGAGACTTCCATAATACAAAGTGTTTCCTTCTTGACCAAGATTTTTGAGATATATACGAGGGTGTCACTGTGATTACCACAGAGAGGTATGCTATCCGAATTCTTTTCTTCATATGAAGTTGCAGAGAAGTCCTCCTTCACCTTAACTGAGATTGATATTGACTTGTCTCACTGTTGCTGGTTGAAGACTGATTTTTTAAGTGTCTCTTTTATGCCCTTCCTTAGACTGCAACCATAGCTCTGATACCATGTTGAAGAATCTAGGGCATGGGGTTAATGAGATTCTTCTTTACATGATAACTACCCACTGCTTAGCTTGTTAATCATTAGTGTGTCTTCTTTTCATTAAATATCTACCATAACAAAGAGATGAGAACACAATAAGTTGGCATTCTGCCAAGGCCAAAACCTCTCCCTCTTGGAGAGGAAAACCCACATAAAATTCTTCTTATAGAGATTCCAATTGACGAACACGAAGACCATGACCCTTGACTAACTAAGCCACTCCAAGACCAAGCCATCAATCCTCTTCTTCACAGTGCTGAAATCATCATCTTCATTGCACCGTGGAGACATACATTACTGCTACAACATCACTAAGAATATTCCTATACTTCCATTGAGAGACTCATCATAGCTATGAGCTTTATGGCTGCTGCATTATGACAGAGATCACATCGATCCTCTTTACCATGTATATTCCGAGACAATGAGACAATGATCATCAAAATTGTGACTGTGCTTTTGATATATGAAGGTCGAGATAGAGTTTGATAAGGATCCTTCCTGCTGAGTGTGTATACTTGTGACTGCACTTATTATGACACTGATATTCATATCATCTCTTTTTCACTGAGGAGTATACTACTTCAGTATTGCATCGAGGCCTATAACAGGAGGAGACTGAGACTTCCTAGCGAAATTTGAGGTGAGTCCTAGATGGTATCTCTACTGTGCTTATCTGAGAGAGTGCTCCTTAAAATATGCGAAGTCTAGACCTATACTCATCCGAGTTTCTTCAGAGAGATGCCAGATACTTCTGTGTTCTTTTTGCGGTGACCCCAGATGCCTATTTATAGGTGTACATCCATGCATGCAAGGTGACATGAATTAATGAATTGTTGTGTCACTTCATTTGAGTTGACGTGTCTATTAATTATCTCAATTTTGCTGGCTGCTTGACTGTTCTTTTCATCGTTTTGCTTGCTTGTTTTCAAGAGGATTGTGTTGGTCTTGGAGGGTTGTTCTTGACTTTAGCTTGACTCTTATACATTTCATAAATGCTCAAGAAGAGCTCTTTAACTCTTTGACTTTCCTAGACCTATGGAATGAGCAAGAAACTCATTCTTATAATTTTTAAAAATAATATTTCTTTTCTTTACAAGTACAAAGATCAAAATTGCATGTATAAATACCGAACCTAGTTACATATTCTTCAACAAAATGTTGGAGCTTCGTATCCATATCGGGCCTTAAAGGGTGTCGTTTTAATTGACATGTGGTAAGTGGTGTCGTAGTGCTCTCCAAGGTGTAACCACTTTACCAATGCTTTTTGTTGGCCAGATACATAGTTTTTTGAGATAGCACTCCATCCATTTGTTGAATATCTTGGTTTGTTTATCAGTTTGTGTGTGGTAACTAGTACTAGGCATTAGCTCCGTGTCAACTAATCTAAACAACATTGCAATGTGAGGAACTGAGTTGCAAATCTCGTAATTGCAGGCCTAACAAGCTGTTTGCCCCGAGTGTTTTTCCTCATTAGGTTCAATACCCATGAGTGGTTGGAGATGAATTTTGTAGCTTCATGACTCGGATTATCCACAATTTTTAGTTCATTCTGTCGACGTTTCAAACCCCAAAGGGGGTCCATCATCAGGACAATTCAGAAAGATAGAAATGAATGAATTATTGAGAGAAAGAGCTGAGCGCCTGGGTATAAATAAACTAAAGAACCCTAATATAAGGGCCGACACATGATTTTTAAATTTTTTTGTTTATTATCAGTATTCTTTTTAATTAATTACTTAATGTTAATTATTAGGCTAGGTTTACTTAATTGATAATTTTAATTCATAGATATTTATATTTTATTAGTAAATCAACCATTAACATTAGATTAATTAATTAATAATCCAATTAATAATTAATTTCTAAATCTTTATTTATGGATTAAATAACTACTTACATTTTAATTTAAATCAGCGTTATTATTTATTTGATAATTTTAATTTATAAATAAGTAATTAATTAAAATCATAATATTATTTTTATTTTTATTAAATTCACGCAATTAATTAATTAATTAATTAGTTTGTAATTAATATATTATAGATTAAAACAACTCCATTTTAATATTAATTATAAAATAATATAACTGAATTAAATTAAATGAATTTTTTTTTTGAATCTAATTTTTAAATTAATTACAATTATTCAATTTGTTTTTTAATTTATTTGAATAATATTTAATTTTAATTCAAAATTTTTAAATTAAATCAATATTGAAAAACCCTAAATGAGGATCCAACATATAAAACTTGAGACAACCACCCAGAGGATGATAATTTGGAGGATGGCACTATACATATTGAAGAACTGGAAGAGGAACTTATGGGAGAGGAAGATGAAGCAACAACGATGCCACCTCTACCATCCAATAGCAGTGCTCGAGTTCCAAGTCTTGTTCCTTTGCTGTTGCCGCCTCCATCTACACCCTCACGTGGAGGAAATGTGCCTTCTGGTTTTGGTCATCGGTTTGTGCGGGAGACTCCTAGAAGACCACGACGACCTGCTCATACATTAAACACTTCTCGTGGCAACGCCCACATGTAGTAGTAGATAATAGATTTACAGTTTATTTGTCATTTCTACTTTCTATTAGTTTTCATAACTCTTGAGTCTTGACTCTTTCATATCATAATGATATTTTTTGTAAACAATATATGACTGTCACAATTTAAATTTGAAGTTTGAAGTTGGCAATTATAACTCATTGGTAATGATTCTGAATTACGAATATGATGCTTCGTGAAAGTTGTTTCATTTCATTTGATAATTCATTTTATAACATTTCATTTCATGTTAGATATTATTTCTCGTAATGGTTAATCTTAGCTTACAAGTACAACTTTGGTGATCGATGATGATAAATGTTATATATTGAATTTTCAGTTTTGAAAGCCTGAAGTTGAAGTTTTAAGATTGATGAATCATGAATCATGATTCACGACTACGAGACTCAATATGTTGTGTGCTAAGTAACCCGATTCATTGATATACCCCGACGAATCCGAATCATGGGAATTGGATACGATTCGCTGGGAATTTGTATCCCAAAACTGGATTCGATGAGTCCGAATAGGATTTGTACGAATCCCCGACATGCTCAGCGAATCATGATTCTAGGATTCGTATCCCAAAAAACAACCTCTCGCAGGTTAAAAAGCACACATTTCCTTTATTGTTTCACGCTATTTGTCATTTGTCTTTGCATTGTTTGAGCTGTGGGCAAGGAGATAAGGGTTTGGAGCAAGGAGGTAAGGGAGTAGAGCGTTCGGCAAGGAGATTCAAGTACAAGGTAAGTGCATTTCAGCTCCATTTTTTTGCATTTCTTATTCTATTACAACAGTTTGTATATGATTTTTTGTTTACAATTTTGTGCATGTTTTGTTCATTTTATTTACAGTATTCATGGCTCAATCAAGGGTTGTTAGGGGGCAAAGGAAGGGCAAGAATGTCTCCATTGGAGATGCCCCTCCTCCCCCAATATCATCAGAGTCTGCTACAAGTAATGTTGAGGGAAGAGGAGGACCTAAAGACAACATTGAAAAATATCCCTTGTGGAAATATATCACAAGAGAGGATAGGACATGCACCAAGGGAAAGGGAGGAGGCAATGTGCAATGGAGATGCAACTTTTGTCAGATTGCTTTCGAAAGCACATATTTCCGTGTGAAAGGCCATTTGTTGGCTTTACCGGGTTGTGGGATTGGAGCTTGTAAAGCTGTTCCTTTACAAAAGAGGAAAGAAATGGAAAAGGAGTTCAATATTGGTATGGAAAATGTGGCTTCAAAATCAAGGAAACCCAAGAATGAAGACCCCCTTCCATTTTTGAGGAGAGGCACCACTATATTTCCATTTGAGAGTTCTACTTTTGTTGGGGGACAAGCAACAAAAGGAAAAGAAATTGCACTTGGTCCAATGGACAAGATTTTCCAAAAAGAGAGACAGGAAGAGCTTGATCTCACCATTGCCTTCTTCTTCTATCAAAACTTCATATCATTTAATGTTGCACGCTCACCTCTATTTATTGAGATGTGTTGAGCTATAACTCAATGGGCTCCGTTAGGGTATGTGCCTCTTGGGTCAGAGAAGCTGAGAACCACATTGTTGACGAAGGCAAAAAAAGAGGTGCAAAAAATGCTTGAGTCTATTGTAGCATCATGGCCAACATCTGGGATTAACATTGTTTCTGATGGATGGACAGATCCAGCACGACACCCAATCATCAACTTCATGGTGTCTTCCTTGAATGGTCCAGTTTTCTTGAAAGCAGTGGATACACATGGAGAATACAAGGATGCACAACATATCTGTAACTTTGTGCAAAATCATACAAATGCCCTCACTATCTACAAGGAGTACATCAATTTATCATTGTTGAAGATTGTTGATACACGGTTTGCCTCTTCATTCATGATGTTGAAGAGATTGACGAAGGTCAAGACCACTCTTGGGTCCATGGTTATTTCTGAGTTTTGGTCTTTTTGGAGAAAGACAGATCAGGTAGCCTCTAAAAGAGTGAAGGACACAGTGCTAGATGAAGCTTGGTGGGAGAGGGTAGATCTAATTATTCGGATCATGGACCCTATCATTTATTTTCTTTGATTTGCAGATAGAGACAAACCCATCCTAGGAGAGGTTTATGAGGGATGGGATTCCATGATTGAGTCTGTGAGGAGCATTATTCTACAGAGTGAGTGCCCCAAGTATGAGACATCACCAGAGGCCTTCTACTATACGATACAGGATATTCTTGTCAGTAGATGGGACAAGAATTGTACACCTTTACATTGTTTGGCTCACTCATAGAACCCTAAATACTACAGCCATGAGTGGCTGAATGGTGGACCTTCCCGCAGATTCGCTCCTCACATGGATGGTGAAATCTCACAGGGGAGGAAAGAGGCATTTAGGTGGGTCTTTCAGGATAGTGCATTGCTTGATGAGGTGGAAGATGCCTTTGCAGAGTTTTCCACTAGCACTAGTCGATTTGCAGGATATGATGTGATTAGAGACAGGGAGGCTAAGAAGCCCTATTCTTGATGGGCAAATCATGGGGCAACAAGCCCTCCTCTTCAGCAGTTAGCCATGAAGCTCCTCTCTCAGGTGACTTCATCCTCTTGTTGCGAGAGGAATTGGAGCACATATGGGAATTTGTATAGTGTGAAGAAGAGAAGGCTTGAGCAGTCCAGGGCAGAGACAATGGTGTATGTGCACACCAACCTTCGTAGTTCGTCTTATTTACAGGCAGAGGGAAGAGTGGTTGAGGGGAAAGACAAAGATGTGGGATGTCTTTCCTGATGATATGGGTTTGGACAATAGTGTTGAGTTGGCATTGGCCAACATGGTTCTCAGTGTTCTAGTGCTAGAGCTTGTTAGATTTGATGACATAGAGTGGTCATTCTCCACACCAGCAGATGTAGAGATGTCTATGGATACAGGGGAGGAGGAGGATGCAGAGGAGAGCAGTGGTGACCATGATGATGACATTGATGCTGATTCTGATGATGACTCTGAGGATTGATGACTACCTATTGCCTTGAGGCTTGTATACCTATAGTTGTTTTATATTTTCTACTTCTATTTGCCATTGGCATTGCACCAACACTACCTATGTAACACATTTTGATTTGATGACTTAATGAGAAAACTACAGTTGTCAGTGTCTTTATCTTACTATCTTGTAGTTGTAAGTTGTCTTTCATTTATGAATTATGAATCAATATTTATGTGACCACTGACAATGACATGTATTTGAAATTTCAATTTTGTATGTACTATGCATGCTATAGATGAAGATCTATGTTTGAAATCAATGAATTTGTATCATTAATTAGAATTTGTGTAAGAAACAGCTAATTTTTAGTATATATATATATAATAAAATAATATATAACGAATCCTACGTGTCCTGTTCCGGGGGGTCAACGTGTCCGTATCCTACGGATCCAAAATCCCCATGTCAGGTGACTTAGGTTGTATGTTACTAACTTGTGGACGTGGTTGATGAAGAATCAAGATTATAACTTCTAGATGATTGATGTTATATGGTTGATGGTTCAATGATCAAACTATGTTTTTTTATGTTTTTTATATCTAATTCATCATTCTACATGTTTTTGTTGACATATATGTATCAAAGTATAAAAAATATAAATTATATATATATATATTATATAAAAATCGCTCTGGGATTCGCTCACAAACCAGGAGCTTTTGAAAATGTCACTCCCGCTCCCCGCTTTTGCTCCCGCTCCTAAGTAACACTGTTCTAAATAATCTCATCCAAAAGCTCAAATAGAAGGGTTGCATCCTTCACCTTATTAGATATATCAACTGATCTCAAAAATATGGTTCCTTGAGGGCAAGAAACAAGGAAATTAATAATAGTGCGGTTCTTTCCATCGTTTCATCCGTTTGACATGATGGAACAACCTCTTTTGAGCCATTACTCTCTATACTTAGCCAAATATTGATCAATGGAAGAAATATCTGTTTGCAAAAGATCTCCCCTCAAGTCATGCATAGTAGGGCCTTTGAAGCCCTTTCCTACAACTATAACAGTGTCCCACAGAGCTTGGTAATAAGGTGAGCTAGCAACATTAAATGGGATATTTACATCATACCACCATCTAGCAATGTATTGATAAGAAGTTTTTTTGCATTGTTTTTTCCAATGTTCATCCAAAGTGGGTTGACGGCTTGGCTAGGAGGAAGTGGGATTAGCAAAGGCAGTGTTGGAAGAGGATGAGAAATAACTCTGGATGTTTGTTCTCTTTGTTCCTTTATATGATTGGCCAAGAGCGGAGGAACATAGTGAAATAGGTCATTGGTGGAAGAGATAGAAGAGGAGTCTTGAATCTCATAATCATCATGCCCACTTTCTTTCACGGCTTCTAATAATTCCCTCTTCCTTGACATTTCTTCTTGGTTGGCCTTCTCCCTAACCTTATTCTCCTCAAACTTTTCAAACTTGGCAAGGTATTCTGCCCTAATAGGACCTAACAATTCCTTTGGTGTTTCACATGGTTTTACTTGGCCTCTTATCCCAATCAAGTGTTGTTTGAATCTGAGAATAGCCCCACCTCCAATAGATTTATTGCAAAATTTGCATATCATTTTTCCATCAATCACATCACAATGAACCCATGTAGTGTCCTTGCCTTTTGGAGCCATGTTGGCTTGAAATAATTAAAATTGCAAAGAAATCTGCCTTTTCAAAAAAATTGCAGCTAAGAAAAATGGAAAACCTAGGATAAATTTAGGAAAAAAAATGCATATGTAACCTACAAAATTTGATAGCATAAAACTAAAGATTTGATGGCATAAAACACATAAAAGAATTTAATACATGCATAACAGTGAAATGAGGAAATTTTCCAGTGAAAACCCTTACCTGGAAATGCAAACTAGCTTCCTTGGCCTCCTCTTGAAGATGCCAACTCTACTAACAACTCCAAACTATCTCCAAAATAGCTCCAACTCCAACTCCAAGCCTCCAAGATGACTACTCCAGCAAAAACTCAACACTTTCCAAGCTTCCAATCATACTCACAAAAATTGCAAATGAGATGTATGAAACAGATGAGGGGGGTGAGCTCCTTTTAAAGACTTGGAGAGGGTGTTTTTGGAGGGAAACAACCCTTAATTTCCCTCCAAAACACCCAGGAAGCTTCCTAAAGGACATCGTGTGGGTTAGTCCTGGGCTTGGCAATGAATCGATCGGTTTAGGACGAAACTGACTGGTTTGACCATAAACTGGTTGGTTCTATCCTAAAATGGCCGGTTTGGTTTGATTTTTGTGGTTTTTAGGAGAAATGGGCCCTTAAATAGGGTTTTTTGACCGGTTTGACCCAATCGCCCAATGAACCAGCCGGTTTGACAAGTTTTTGGTTCATGTCGACCGATTTTTAAAACTATGCTTGGTAGAGGTTCCAGAGTCCAGATGAGGATGTTTATCACTGCAAGAGACAAAGAGAGGGCTTTTGCAATCATCCAAGCCCTTACAGATGGTTTACAGGCATTATTGATCCACGTGGAGACCCATGAGGATGTCATAGTTTCCCCACAACCACTTGGGGACAACACATATGACTTGCTTGGATATCAAGGGGCCAACCCCTTGTCCACTATGTTTGGAGTCCGTTCTCTCAACATGACACACTTTGGACTCCACTAAGCCTTCTCAGTGGCCCAACGATTCATTATGCTGATTATTCTGCCCTCTTGAGAGGCTTCTTTTTTATGTTATTGAGCTCCTTGGTAGGTTTGTCAGTAAGGGATGTTATTATTATGCATTATTTTATTATTTTGGGCTTAATTAGGCCTAATTAGGCAAATCAAACTCTTTAGAGAGGATATAAATTGATGAGAGGCTCATTCATTCCTCTCATCATCACTTGGATTGGACTAGTATCTCTTGAGAGTTTTCCACACTTCTTTGTTGGACAAATTTGTTGGAGTTTCTTGATGCACTATGATGTTTGAATTTTCGCTATTGTCTTTGGAGCTTCTCCCTAATGCGAAGGATGAATTGATATACTCTCTCCCTCATGTAAGTGAAATCTTAATTCTATTCTTGTTATCTTATTTGTTGTTGCATGATATTGTTATCATTATTCTTGTATGGGTTAAAATAATGCGGAATTCTTTTGGAGAGCTTGGATAAGTGATTGAAGGCATGCAGTACTCTTCGAGGGATTGAGTGAATGTTCCTAGAGGCATCTATTAGGTTGAAAGACCTCGAAACTTCATCTGCTTTGCAAATTTGAAGTATAAAGTCTTTCTAAGCTAGTTGTTGCCCTTGGAAAGGATAGTGAACGTCAATTCAAGCTCCTAAGCTCACGAAAATTGTTGATCTAGGTGTATCTTGACTCCATTAAACCCAAGAAGGCGCCAATCCTCGCCCCCCTTTGGTGGTCAAAATAACCCTTCTTTTCTTCACTTTTTTCGTGTTCTAGGCATAACCCTAATAGGCCACCTAGGGCATCAAGCGAAATTTTTGGTAGCCATCCAAACACCTTAAATTTTGGTCCACTACTGCACTGAGGTTTTCTCAAAAGAGTTCCTCCAAATTTGAGCAAATTCGACAGTGGAATCTTGAGATATAGCAAGCCCTAGCAGCAAGAACATTTCTTTGCCTAGGTTTATTTTGGTTTAGTGTCCTCACTTGGGTCATTGCATTTATATTTCAAAGAAAATTAGTCCTTTGATCCTATTCTCCTCCCTAGTCAAGTCAAGCCCCTCAATTGGTGATCAACTCCATACCCTTGACCTAGCTTGGGTATACTTGGGTTCTTTGTGGTCCCACAACTTTATAACACAAATTTCACAAGGATTACATCGAAGCCTTCCAACACAAGGATTCTTAGGTCTAGGAAACTTATTATCAAGAAATATCCTCCAATCCTAAGCTCAAGTGTCCTCTTAGCCCTTCCTAGAGAACCCATCACCTTGCTTCTCAAGCAAGTAAGCCATTCAATTGAGTCTGTCTTATGAATTGGCTTTAGGAATCACTCTTGATCCGGTCATTGGTCCATTCATCTTTGTGATTCCTCTTATATCGGTTCTCTTCCCATCAGTGGAAGTCTATAAAGAGCAGGGAGCATTAATTGAGGTGACAGTGGGCTATCACTCCATTGTTGCCCCTTGACCTAGTAGTTGTTCGATAGGATCCCCTCCTAGGACCCCTACTAATTTGAGCAATAACATGACTGACTGTGAAACAAGAGATTCTTAGAGAGCTTAATGCAAATTTGATTATCATTGTCAATCACCATTGGCCCCAATTGTTATATCAAATAATCTTGCAAGCATCTGGCGAAAGCACACTACCTCACAACTCGCATACTCGTTGCCATGTACTCTAGTCTATGTCTCTGCCTTTCAAGCCTTTGTCAATACCTTTTCCTTCAATTATTATACCTTGCAACACCATTGAGCCCCCCTTAGTTGAATATCTTGCTGGTTTTCTTTTGTAGAGAAGCCTCCCTTGTGGTGATAACCACCACTAAATAGTTGAAGAAAAGCCTCAAAGGTGATAATGGTGGCTGATCTCGTGTTTCCGTAAGGCCTAGGTTGCTTAGTGAGACTTTACACTAAGCCTACTAGATTTTGGGGTACAACTCCGTTAGGTAGTCAAGAGGCTACTATGATTAGAGCTCTCTGATGATTATAAATAAGGATGCAATCCTTCTTATGAGATGTGTGGAAGAGTATTGTAATTGGAGCTTAGCACATCAAGAGGTTGGCCCCTTCAAGATGCAAGTGAACAAGAGTAGATTCTTTCAGTAAAAGGATCAGTTGTAAGGTGTTGCCTTACCTTAAGGTTTTGATATTAGTAAAGTGTGAAGAATTTCCATCTTATTATTTGATATTTTGTATGTGATTATATTTGTTATTAGATCTCTTTCTTCTCCCAAGAAAGGGAAAATGCTCCTTTCCTTTTTTTTTGCATATTTTTCAAGGAGCAAAAAGAAGGCGACAAAGTTCCAATTCATATCCGAAACTTTTTGAGGAAAATTGGCTAAAAGATGTTGGATGTTTGAGTTTTTTTTGGAAAAATAATCAATTTAGAAAATAAAATCGTCTGAAACAAAGCCTCAAATGTGGAGATATCAATGATTTAAAATCAACTACTTTTAGAGTTTGTTGGGGATGATCACACTATTTCAGATCAATATCTTTTGCTAGAGTACTTAGATTTTAGTGAAAACAATATGAATAAATGCAAACTAGCTCTAGCAATTCATAATTGTGGTCATAATAGCCAATTGGAGAAGTATAACCGCAATTATGTCCATTTTTAATATAGTCGTCTCAAGGAGGTCCATTTAAAAGTATGTGTTTTTCTATAAAACTCTTGTTCTATTTTGGGGGTTTTAAAGGAAAGATGTCTTTTATTAGAAAAGATGATGGTCCTAGTATTGAAAAATGCAGAGTTCCAAAAGTTATTCTGGAAAGGGAATTGGAAAGTTTTATTACACCATTCTTTCAAGGAGGATATTGCCATTTTGTGGCAATCATTGGACTTTGATAAGATGAGAGCACTTTCCATGAAGCATATGAAAAAATACTTTAAGACAAGTGATCTCATGCCAAGAGTAATGATAAAGAAAGCACGAAGAGTTTATTTTCACGTTGCAGCTCTATATTAAGAAGCGTTCGATAGTTTTTCTCGCCCAAGGGTCTTTGTATTGTGCTTTGTTGAATGGTGTTGTTGATTGATGTTTTCATCGGATGCTAATGTTAAGTAATGCTCTGAAACGTTAAAAATTAACTAATTGAATTGAAATACTTGTGCACCCCCCTCTCTGTATTTCCAACAATTGGTATCGGAGCAGGTTCCTTCACAAGTAGTCTAACCACTGGAAGGGAGATCATGGACTGCACAAAGATCAAAGTTTCAATATTTAATGGACAAAACTATGTTCTTTGGAAAGGAAGGATGAAAGCATATGTGCAAGCACAAGGATATGACATTTGGCACTCTGTAACGACTGAATACAAAGAACCCTCGACTCTCTCTATAGATAATGCAAGTAAGAAGCTTTATGATAGTAATGGTAAAGCCAGGAATGCTATTTTAAATGGTCTAACAGAGTCAGCGTATGTTAAAGTAATGCATAGCACATCTGCAAAAAATGTTTGGGATAAGCTCTAAAACATATATGAAGGGGACAAAAAGGTCAAGGAGGCCAAACTTCATACTTTCAGAGGACAAGTTGAATAACTACGAATGATTGAAGGAAACATATTTCAGCTTATTTTCTTCGGTTGATGGAGTAGTAAACACATTAAAAGGATTGGCAAAACCAATGGAAAACAAGATAATTGTCCGAAGGATATTGAGATCTCTCCCAATGAGACTTAATGCCAAAGTCACGGTGCCAGAAGAAAGATTAGACTTAGGGAATGTAAGCATGGATGAGCTACATGGAATACTCACAGCGTACGAAATGAGAACAAAATAGGAGAACCAATCCAAAAGAGAAGCAACCTTTACAACATTTAAGAAAACAGTGAAAAACAAGCAACAATCAAACCCAAGCCCCAGTTGTAGTGAAGTTTTAGATAAAGAGATTGCCAATTTTGTGAGGAAGTTGAAGAGAGGAACCAGAAAGTACAAAGGTAAGATTCCATTGAAGTGTTTCAATTGTGATGAAATTGGTCATTTTGCTTCAAAATGTCCTTATGCAAAAAGTTCAAATGATGATGAAGCAAAAGCTCCTAAGAAGGCAAAGGAAAGTCAGAAACTGAAACAAGGTAAAGGGAAGGTCTCCAAGAAAAGTGTCTACTCAATAGAAGACAATTCATCATTTGTTGAAGAGAGTGACAACGACAATGAAAGTGACACAAGAAAGGTGTTATTTATGTAAAAATACAATTGAATGAAATCTTGTAAAGAAGATGAAGAGGAAGGCAAAGTAGACCTTGAAGGAGAAGTTATCAGAACTTTAAAGGATCTAAAGGTAGAAAGAAGGAATGTTGAGTCATTAGAAGTTGAGTTAAGTAAACTGAAGGAACATGCCAAAGTCTCAAAAAAAGGACAAAAGAGTTAGAGAAGATTATTATCAATCTTAAAGTACAATTAGAACTTAGAAGAGGCTACAAAAATTGAAGAATCGCTAAAAAAGGGAGTTGGAAGAAAATATTAAGACAAAAGAGGAATTGGAAGTAGAAATAATTCCTCTACGAACAAAAGCATAGGAAAGTAATATCCAACAGAAATTTGTGAACAACACCAAAATGTTGGATAAAATCACAAGTAGTTAAAGACCATGTGATGATAAATCTAGATTAGGTTACACGCTGTTGATTTGGGGTAGCTTCGGATGTGCTTTGGCCACGAAATTTGGTGGAGAGGCTAAGGCACATGAAATCTCCAATACCTAGAATGGGTTTGGGCAGATTCGAAACAGTTTGGGAGATATGAAAAAAATTAATATTTTTAATTGAGTCCTTAAGTCTAAACTTAGGGAAAATAAAATATTAATGTGAATTAATATAAAATTGTGTTAGAATGGTCCAAAAGTCATGGATCAAGCCAAATCTAATTTTAGCGGTTGATTAGGGACTTAATCGAGTAGATCAAGGTTTCGACTTTTTGGGGCAGGGTTTGCTGAGGAAGTCGAGAGACTGATCAGAGTTGCAGTTGAGGGATAGTGAATATAGAAGTAGAGAGGTAGAGATAGTGCCGGGAGGATCAGAGCAACAGAGGAGAAAGGTGACGCACAGGGCAGAACCCAAAACTGTAGGGAACAACCGGAATTGTCGGAATAGCCGGGAAAGCTGATGCAGAGGGCAGAAGTTGGAATTGTCGGAACAACCGGGAAAGCTGACGCAGAGGGCAGAAGCTGGAACTGCTGGGAAAGTTGACGCAGAGGGCAGAATACGCTAACACAATCCCTAGAGGTTGATGCTAGGGTTTTTCGTGGGGCAGATTGGAGCTGAGGAGCTGCCAAAGTGTTTATTCAGGGTTTCAGCTGGAGCATCTATCTTCGAAGGATAGGTACTACTGCTGAGGTTATTCTCTATTGGGTGAGCCGGTTTTGGCACCCAGATTGTATTAAAAAACCCTTAGATAGTTGCACTGGTTTTCCCGCATTGGGTTTTTTCGGGGACATTGGTCCAAAAACAATGGTGTCACTTGTGTGCTTGTTTTGTTTCCTTCAGTTGATGATTTGTAATGTGTTGAGCATGTACTCGTATTTATTTCCAGTATTTACATGGTAAATAACTTGTTAATTAACATAACAAGTAGGTAGGAATGAATCATAAAGTACATGAAGGGTTTCTAATGGGTTAGACTTAGAAATTCCAACATGGTATTAGAGCGTGGTTGCAGATCATAGGAGAACTAAGGACATCAGCGGAGCAGAGCAACAACAACAGAAATCAACTGTCCCGAGTGACATAGTTGATCCTTGCTAAAGGCAATAGAGGAAGGAGTGACGTAGAGGGACTACGTCATCATTTTGGGTCAGAGAAAGACAAAGCAGAGGCTAAGGGAGGAAAAATTAGGCTCACACAGAGGCCAGGAGGGCTAACGCAGTTGGCTAGTGGAGTTGATTTGCCGGTGCCGGGATTGCGCAGTGCCAAGTGGTTCAATCCTTTAGTTGTTGGGGTATAGGAGGTTGTGGGTAAGTTGCAGAGTGAAGCTGGTGGGATATTGTAGTCAGAACAATACTTAACAGGGCAAGACCAAGGGGAGGGAGTTGCTATTGAGGCGGATTTCTAGCGAAGGAATCCAGATTAGTGGTGCAGTTGCACAGATGATTGGAGAGGGGAACTTGACGGTTGGCAGAAGGATTTCCAGGAGGGAAATTGGGACTTAGAGGGAGTCCAGAAGAGAACTTCCAGATGGGAAGTAGAGAAACTTGGAGGAGTTGAACAAAGAACTTCTAGATGGGAAGTAGAGAGACTCAGAGGAGTCGACAGAGAAGAGTAGAGAGATGGCCATGAATGGGATGAGGGATCAGGGTAGGCTGGACAGAGCGTCCAACTTTGTGGTGTGGAAGGCTAGGATCCTGTCCATTCTAGATAAACATCATATTAAGGCCTTCGCCTTGAGGGATGACGATTGTGCCATGAGTACTCATGTGCCACTTAAGAAGAAGTGGGGAGACATCAAGCTGTAGTCAGGCGGACTACAGGTGATGAGGGGAAGGACCCTCGAAGTACCCAACCTCTTGGATTATACCTTGCTATGGGAGCCCTGATGAGGAGTAGCAGTACTGGCAGATGTCGGTAGAGACGAATGAGGATGGAGCAACAGTGCAGGATTCCCAGGACAACGCGAGGCTAGCAGGCTGCAACAGTGCGAGAGGCACGAGAATGTTGCATCAGTGCAGGATAGCACAGAGAGGTGTGCAATGGTGCGAGATGCAGGAAGTTGTTGCAACAACGCATAGGTTAGAGAGGGAGCACTTGTTAGTGATAGAGGGAGCTTCAACATCGGGAGTGTCTCTAGCCTGATAGAGATGTTAGAGTTGGGAGATCAGTTACTTACTTCTCAGTAACTAAGTTGCAGCGCAGCAGTTAGCAGTGGCGGTGCTATGGGCAGCAAGATGCAGCATGATGAGAGGGGATGCAGTGCAGACACAGCAGTGGTAGTGGCAGGGCCATGGGCAATAACATGGATGCAGAGGAAGTTTTCGTACATATGCAACAGCGGCAGTGGCAGAGCCATGGGTGGCAATACGAGATATGGTAGTGCAGATGATGGGCAGCAGGCCTAGCATCAGAGACCAGTGTGAGGAGTATTGCTAGAGCACAATCCTCGCTAAGAGGGAGTGTTGATTTGGGGTAGCATCAGATGTGCTCTAACCACAAAATTTGGTGGAGAGGCTAAGGCACATGAGATCTCCAATACGCAGAAAAGATTTGGGCAGATTCTAAACAGTTTGGGAGATATTAAAATAGTTAATATTTTTAATGGGTCCCTAAGTCTAAACTTAGGGAAAATAAAATATTGATGTGAATAAATATAAAACTGTGTTAGAATGGTCCAAAAGTCATGGATCAAGCCAAATCTAATCTTAGCCTTTGATTAGGGACTTAATCTCGGCTGTTGATTTGTCAATGAGAAAAGTATAAGAGGAGGCTTGAGGGTCACTTGGAGAACACACTGAGTTGATCAAGATTTCGACTTTCTGGGGCAAGGTTTGCTGTGGAAGTCGAGAGAGTGATCAGAGTTGCGGCTGAGGGTCAGTAAATACAGAAGTAGAGAGGCAAAGATAGTGGCG